>OMNW01009510.1:29552-50115 GCA_900303245.1 Selene dorsalis
TATAGGATCTGAAAGTTTGGAGGTTTCTGTATTACAGCCCCAGACTTTCAGGTGTGTTGAATGTTAGTCACTGAAATGTTGATGCTTTGTTGTTTGTTGGAAGCATAGGTTTTAATCTTTATAATCCAGTGTGTGTGATCTTTTATAATCCAGTCAGACCTAAGGGAATTTATTGTACAATGTTTGATAGATAGATAAGTGGCTTCATGGCTACAATAATGCAAACTGGAAGGTCCTATGGCTGAACTGCTGATTCTGAGGTGTTTGTAGTATTTCTATATGCCTTCTTACACCAAAACCATATTAAGGGTTTTCAGGTCTAAAAAGAATGGAATGCCTATACATTTATCTATAGATTTTAAGAGCCTTTTGTTTTTTTATTAATTCCCCTTGTTCTATTCTGAAGGTATCCCTTCCCAATGTGACTTCATTGTATGAATGTGAAGACTACATCTAGTCCTCCTTTAATGCAGAAAGTTGTGGTAAAGTTTGATGACAGCTAAGATTAGATTTCAGCAGTTAGACAAATCAAGTGCCAGACACATTTAGTAGCGGGTGCACAGTGGTATCGGCCAATGCTCAACATATGGCGGTGCTCCATCAATGGCTGTTTGGTTGGTCGGTCAGTCAGTTTACGACACTTTAGTTCAGTGTGAGGAAGAGCAGTGTGGTCATTAAGAGCTGACTCTAAGGGTCTCTTCCAGTTCCCTGTGATATACATATGGTTTGTGTGCAGTTGTTGTAGCTGTGGATTGGCTCTCAGTGTGCATGCTGTGAAGCTCTGGCACCTTCAAAAACCAAAGGGTAAAATATATTTAATTTAATTTTGTGGTGTAATTATAAAACACCTATGGAGCAATATCACGGTGGAATTTCTACCGTGCTGTTTTTGTTGTTCAGCAGTTGTTAATGAGGGCCACTTGTAGACTTTATTGCTTTATTTATATTGTAAATGTACAATGCTTCAAGAGTTCTTATCTTTTACATTCACATATAGTAGACTGTAATTAACTACTGCATATGATCATGACTATTATAACTATTAGGTGTATTATCTGCTAAGGCCTCTCTCACAACAAGGCATGTGGAACATACATTAATGTAAATGATGCACTAAAAGTGGCAGTGATACATAATTTGTCAGTGCTGCTATCTTCAAGTATTTATATGATTAAAACTGAGAGATTGGATAATTTTTCACGTATCATAATTACCTCATTTTTAATATTGAGAGACTCTGAAAAGATCTTTAAAGCCATATGTTGTTTTCACAATACTATAACAATACATCATGAAAACAAAAGAATGTCTAGTTTGTGAGATTGGAGAGTGAATATGTACACATAGATCATGATTCGTGTCTATTCTTTTATCAGGACAATTGACATTTTGTTTTAATGTTGAATTCAATACATCCTTGGTTCTTCTTTGTGCTTTATTTCTGTGGTTATGTTACAACCACTGAGTAAATTTGAAAATCTGGGACACAGGGGCGATCTTTATTGGCCGTGAAACATCAGTGTGTGTTATACTGTAGGTAGTCATATGCATCGAAAACACACGCACACACACACTCTGTAAAGATTGAGCACTTATCTCAGAGACACATACGCACATGCACAAAGATTTACAAAGAACTACACACTCCTCACCACAGTCACCCATTTATCTTGTAAATATGTTGGAGCACTTAAGCACAGAGGGCTTAGTGCGTGAGTGTGTGCATGTGAGTTTGTGTGTCTGTTTGCATGAGTGTTTGTGTATGTGTGTGTTCAGCTATACCACAGAAAGCCCTAAAGGGGCTGTTTATTTCCCGAAACACAACATGTATTGATCCAGAATACATGAAACGCCCACAAACCCACACTGATTCATATACGCAAACACAAACAGAAGCATCATCTCACTCATAGACACACTCACTGGTGTACACAGGTCTACGTGAAATTTCTATCTGTTACTTTATCTCTCTCCCACACACACAAATTGAGCTGAGATGAGAGTGTTAGAGTTGAAATATGGGGAGGTTTAACAGGGCTTACATTGTTTTTATGGTTAACACCCACAGAGGAACACACATACACACACAGACAAGTGGGCCGACAAAACAGGAAAGCTGAGGATAAGCTGTGAGATCACACACACGCACACACACACACACACACACACATAGAGTTACAGTCAAATAGTAACATCAAAGTAACTTCCCAGTATTTGCGGAACAGAACAAAGCAGAGCTAGTCCAAGATCAATATTGGCCTTTACACTGTCCTCACAAAACTAATTTTTAAATTGTTTATCACAAATCACTCAGGCCGTGCACTATACTGACATCTGGAAGTATTGCTCATAAGCTGTATCAGCTCTGGACAGTGCTGGACAGGAGTCATGAATAATCTTTAATGACCCCTAGTTTGTTATTTTGTTTGAGAAAAAAATGAAAGAAAGAAAGAAAATCCCTGTCAATATAGTTTCAAGGCAAAAGGTACGGTTACCTTTGGATTAATTTACAAAAACTGAAAAGCAGGTGCTCCGAGAGTTACCCTGAGCACCATCAGCAATAGTTTTATTTCACTCTCATTTAACTGGAAAGCCCATAGGCTGACTCTCACCGCTGGTTGTTCAAATTGAAACTTAAATTTCCCTTAAAACTTATAAATGGAGCATGGGCCCATCTTTTCAGAGCATGTGAAAAGGTGCAATTTCCTGCCACAGTAACACCAGAACAACTCCGTATGTTTATCATAGCTACTCATATGCTGATGTGTTGCCCTCAGCTCATCTAGCACGACATTTAGTATTTAGGACACATGCACAGCGAAATCTGTTTGGAGAGATTATATGGACCCTCAAGCGTTTAGTCTATAAGTCAGATTGTTTAAGTGAACGTGAATGCCATCTTGATCTTCTTAACTGCATTAACCTGGTGTTCCACATCTGTTCCTGACTGGATGACTTGCATGCAGCAAAGCTCTGAATTCTGTAGGGCAGGGTTAAAGACTGTTGCTAATATGCACTTCATGATATATATTGTATAAGATAAAGCAAAAACTTGATTATTGTTTGTCTTTGTTTTGTTTTGTTTTATTTTTGGCTGCTCATCTTTTAACCGAGTCAAACTGCAGTCCTGGCGTCCTCCAGGTATTTGTTCCTCCTAGATAGTTAATGAGCCTCAGATACAAAGTGCGGCTCATTAACTTTCAGGGAACAAAAACCCGCAAGACATCTGCCCTTGACAAACAGGCCTTGACACCTCTTAACAGGATTATTGGGCTTTACATTTGTATTTACATCATATTTTCTCATCTAAGGAGAAATCTCAGTCAGAGGTTCGGTCATCAGTCAAGATTATCTGGTCATGTGGGTGTATAGATTCAGCTATTATCACACTGATCAGTCTCTTCTAAGCTGCCCTAGTAGTCACATGCTGTTTATGCAGAAACTGATATCTGTATTGACGCTTGCTGGTAGAAATTTTCACATCCTAAAATAGACTTTTGAAATTATTACCATTATTATTATTAGTAAAGAGCACTTCATGTATGTTTACTGCTGTTGTGGAGGATCCCAACTGATTCCTGATGCCACTTTCCTTTGTGTTCACAAACCTTAAACTTCTCTGTTGCATGGCTCCTTTTTTGTTATGTTTTGTTTTGTTTTCTACACCAGGTAAAAGGTTATTGTTCATAAAATGTCAGTCCTCAGTGCTTCCTGATCTGCTCTCTTTTGTCTTGCTTTGTTAGAGATGTGATAAAACCTGTTTTTGTCCTTGCAAAGCATCAAATCGACTTCCCAACATCAGCTACCCTTGGTGGCATTGTCAACACTCACCAAAGAGGTTCACAAGGCCCACCGCTGCTTTTGCATTTATTGTGAAGCGCATGCAGGAAGTGTTGAGTTAGTATCAGCAGCAGCTTTTCAGCCGAGCAGAACAGAAAACAATGGGGCTCCTGCTGTGACAGTTGCTTGAGTGACAGAATGACTGCTGGAAAATAGTGATAAATAAGGCAGTAATATACACAGGGGATTACTTTTGAACTGAAAATTCAGGGACGCTGTGTGAGTGAATGAATGAAGCAGAAACATTGTTGTGAGACTTAAAGATGCTCTTAGGTGTGGAGGAGGTGACATTTATCCCAAGTGCTCAGATGCCAGTATCCAAAAACAGCTGCTTTGAATTTTCTGGAGTTGTGTGGCAGAGTCAGCAAAAAAAAAGACATTCTGTGTTATCTCAGTTGTCACAACATTCATTTTTATTGCCCTGTGCATCTGACAGACACTACAAGTCAAATCTGATGATAAGCATTATTTGGCTTTAATTTGAGTGATGTGACTGGGAGACGTTTAGAGAGCTCACTGCAAGACTGAGAGACATGTTCTCATATTGATGTGGCACTGACAGTATTTGCAGCTCATACTGGACAGCATTTGTTACGGTGATTTTTTTTTTTTCATCTGGTCCATGTCCAGACAAGTTTTGTCATTGCGTGGTGTCATGTGAACATAACAGCCCCCTCTGACAGTGATTGGCCATTTTACACGTTAAAATTCATATGAGTGCAAGTCTGTGCGTTCAGCTGTGAAGGAACATGGGTCATTTTATTCTTCTGCTCTGCTCACTTCCAAGTGAAAAGGCAAATGTAGGATTAAGCATGTCACACATTTTCAGCTGGAAGACGTGTGACGTGCATTTTCTTTGTTAAGTATTGAATTATACCATATAAAATTCTACACAACATATAAGACAAGATAATGATATTGATTACAGTCGTGTAATCAGTATCATCAGTCTTCGTTTCTGTAGAATCACTGATGCAGATGTTACACCCTTACAAACTCAAATTAGCTGAACAAAGTCTCTTTTCTCTGAAATGCTACTGGGAAATTGCAATGATAATAAAGGGAAGAAAGCACAAGAAGTAATGACACAGCATTTTAACCATTATCCTAATTTTTCAGTTATTACAGCCCACTTCTGTGTCACAGAGGAAAGCTTCACTGAGTCCTTCAAGGTGCCTGCCAAATAATGTAATAAATAATGTTCTTTGACGTCTTCTGGCAGACACCAGTACAATACGTTTTTCTTCTTTGGTGTTGCATCCACCAAGCAAAGATTTTGAAATATCATTTACTAAAAGCAAGCTCTTTGATATTCATATCTTTATCTGTTTCTATATTGTGCGTTTGTTGGATAAAAAGATAAGATTTTTGTGTGGTAGGTCCACATTTCTTGTCTCATTTATACATTCATACCGTCTCATGAGGAATGATGCAACCTGTTAGACTTAAAAATGGAAGTAAAGCATTATATTGTGTGTTTTTGCAGGTGTGTGTGTGAGTGTCCGTGTGCGTGCGAGCGCGTGTGTGTGTGTGTACCTGTGCATATCTTTGTTTGTGTCAATCTGATGATGTATGGGAACAGTTGTGACATCGAGTTTACCCACAATTCAGTGCTGCCCAGGGGACCATGAACTGTCACCTACCAAGGCAATTGACTGTTCTCCACACATTTATAAGCACACAGACATACACACAGGCAATGGTGTTAAGTGTACACTAAGGCAGAGACAGAAGCAAATACGCATCTGTTCACATCGAGATGGACCTCACCTTTAGGATATACAAAGTTAGATACACAACCGATACACACAAAAACACACAGGAAGACAAATGGATTCACGCATATATGAAGAAAGACACACACACGCACAAGCCCATCCATCTATTTTGTATAGTGAGTTGACAGATGTAAATGTGCCCAGAGGACAGCAAGACTAAATGAAGATGCATTAGACCTTGTTCTGCGTGTGTGTGTGAGAGAGAGAGAGAGAGAGAGAGAGAGATAGAGGGGTGAAACAAGGACACCAATGATTAATGTTCATTTTAAATATTCGAGCACTGAACACTTGTGTCCCTGTTGCATCCAGCTGTATTTTCTTCCATCAACTTTTGGTTATTGAGGATTCATAAATGTTATTTATGTCATGATATATCAGTGTTGTAAACCTTTTCCTATTTTTTTTTCTTTATATTTTTCTATCAGGTCTAATCATGTATTATCTGTGACCCATTAACTCCAGCATTACTTTGACTGGCTGGATCAGAAAGTCTGTGGGTTCAGGTATTTTACAACACGTTTCACATATAAGTCACAATAATCTGCCTCAGGCTTATCACTACGCTGAGAGATTTAGCAACACTGCAGGAGAATAAATTTAACACCACATATTTAGTGCTCATGATTTCTTTGGACATGCTCATGCCTGTAAAAATGTGCATTTGAGTATTGACGAAGCATGTGTGGTGTGTGTTTTCGTCGTTTCTGACACACCACAGCCTCAGGCTGGGCCACTCTTACTACGGTAACCTCATGGTCAGGTCAGGGCTGTCATAGCAATGATGACAGGAAGGTAGGATGTGTTGGAAGGGCTCTTAAGAGAGGATGGAAGAGCAGAAGGAGTAGTGATGAGGGGGTGGTGAGGGAGACTGGTTATAGAAATTTCAGGTTTTCTGACTGAATCAGATCCTGTTTAGCCTGCTTCTACCCAGAAGACTGTCATTGTGTGGTGTGGGTACAACTTTGCTTCAGGCCCATGGGATTTATTACTTAAGAACAATTGGCATTAGAGCAGAAAGACAAATTGAGAAAGGGACATTTGCTTTTCTGACTTTGTATTTTCTTTTGTTCATCATTCCTGTGATGCACTTTATACTATTTCATTTCAGTAATGTATTTCTCAGACAGTAGCACAAAGATATTGCTGCTTCATTGGTTACTTAAGTACAGTAACTTTATTTATGATGATAAAAACTACAAAATATATTTTATAGAAGTGCATCGATATGTTACTCTACCAACAACTTCTGAAAGTATGCAAAACTTTTGCAAGAGCATCGGTCCTTTTATGGACAGCTCAGTAATTAAGTGTACATTTATTATTAATGTGAAAAATAAAAGACAAACAAAACTGTAAAGCCATTAGTAAACATAAACCAAGTAAATCCATTAACCATAGCTGTGGCTGCTGTGCTTTAAAAACTATATTATAATGTTTTGGAGTTTCAGATCACAGACTGTGTCTCTGGTGTGTTATAAATTAATGTCTTGGGACCTTAGATAATCATTTTGGAAGGTACTTGCAATTCTTTACAAATGTAGACTGAACACTGTCAGTGGCCCAATGGTGTTTCCTCACTTTGTCCCTTGCAGCACTGTATAGCCTCAGGCTAGGTCACTGTTTCCATGGCAAACACTGGTCTAGGACCACATTACCCACAAGTGGTACTAGCTGTGTCCCAATTCAGGGGCTGGATCCGTCAACTGTTGCTGAATGAGACAGTCTAGCCTCCGGAACATGTCCTGATTACGTCCGAACGCAATCAGCGTCCTAACATTAAACGTTTGAAAATGGCTGCTTTTTTACACTTCCAACAGCTCCTCATCTCCTTGCATCGGGCTATGCAGCCTGCAGAGCCCTGCTTAGCAGGCGACCATGCCTCCAAGCTGGCTGCAGAGCAGGGCTACCTTTGCCACAGTGCAGAGGTGCCTCAACATTCTGCTACTGAGCATGCTAGGTGGCTAATAATTAATGGTGCGCAAAGAATCTTGGGATCAGGAGGCGACGGAGGATAGGTGCAGTGTGTCCTGCTGGAACAGGCAAGAGAAGGCCAGATTTGTGGGCCGCATGTGAAGTAATCGGCCTTCAAATGCGTCCTCGAAAAGGATGCAGCTATTGTGCTGTTATTGCTTCACACATATTCCTTCTGAACTCGCAGTCAGTTATTCTCCAAATTGATTTTAGAATGTTGAGATTTTTTGTTTGTACAATTGTGTTATATATCTTGATTGGTCAGTTTTACATTCCTAGTTGCCAATATTAGGTATTGATTACAATTTACTTCTCCTCTTTAGCAAGCTCATCTCAGTCACGTGTGTCCACAGTGAATATAGCCGCTTTTCCACTAGTCAAAAACTCACTAAGAGACGCTAATATCTGACTTTGTAGGCAATGGAAAGGCGAACAATTGGTATCACATCCAGGTCAAATGACTCTGCGGGAGATGTGGGTGTTTATTGGCTCCAGCTCCGATCAGCATTGATTTAAACACAACACGGGTGAACACACTAATTTCAGAGCACAAACGCTGTAAACAGACCTGTCACCTGCCCAGCGCACTGTTGTTAAACCAGAGACACTGCGCTTGGAGAAGGAATGGGCTGCTGCTGCAAAATACATTTTAAAAACACACAATCACCAATCACAGCATCTGACACGGAGGCTCCAACACTGACAGGAGCACCAACGCAGGGATGAGACACGACTGATCCGTTTTACCAGTTTGCACAGCGGCTAGCAGCCCACTCTTTCTCCTCTGCATCTGTGTGTGTTTGTGTGTGTATGTGTGTTCTGTGACTTCACGCTGTGTGTATCCTCTCTGGCAAGCTCCATCGCCGTTTTAACAGGCTTGCCCACATTTAAAAAAATCTGCTTACACCTCATCATGGAATATTAAAATCAATCAGATCAATCAAAATCAATATACTTGAGTGATGGTAACTAATCATACAGTGGTTTAGTATTCCCTGTTGATACAAATCCTTATTGTTTAATTAGATATAAAGTTAGACTTTACTCTAAATGAATTTAATAGGCTGTGACTACATTTATTTGGAAGACAGGGGACTTTCTCCTTCACTAAGCCGTGCTTTCTGCAGTTTTATAACAGCTGTTAATAACTGAATATCACTCAGTTTTTACAGTCTAATTGCATCAACAGTGAAGTGGTAATTATACACCCTGAACATGCTTAAGGCCAACTCCTGCCTCTTCTTGGCACCCTACTCCTAACCCACCGCTGAGAACCTTGAACTATTATTGATCTGAATCTTCAGCTTGAGCCCCATATTAAAAGGACTTTTCAGCTCATTTTTTTCATTTTAGGAATGTTTTAGAGGATTATATCATACAAACTCTGGGATTGACTATCCTGTTGTTGCTGTGTCACAGTTGTGAACCACATAAATAACATACTTATACATGAAAGAGTGAACAGTTCCAATTAAAGTGGCCTCTCGACTAGCTTAAGCATCTGTACAGCTACACTAATTCATATTTATGTCTGTACTCATGAATAAAACAGTTTTGTGTAATGTAAAGGGGTTTGCTTGTAATGATACATCCACACAGAATTATCAGGCTGCTGTTTTCAATGAAAAATCTAAAATGCGTCTGTACACTGCCTGTCAAACACCACATCGGAGACAAAGTTAGCTAGTTAGTTGAGAAAGAAGAGTTTAATGCAATGCAAATATTTCTCAATATCGAACATAACTTTGGCTTGTTCTGCTGCACACATGAGGGCAGTAAATCTTTATTTGTTCTTTAAAATTGATGTCATATATACATTTATAAATCAATGTATAATTTCGAATTGGCTGGCAACAGAATGTATAAGTAAAAACAGATCAATACAGTTTAAGTTTAAACATTTGTTTTATGTTGCTGCTGTATCATGTATGGCTTGCATCGATGCTCCACATCTGTTAGTAAATATACAGTTATAATACAGTTCTGTGGCTGTTGGTTTTTATGGTGTCGGCCATTGAAGTATGGGGATGTTGTATATTAGCAACCAATATTTCTTGGTTCTATAGTGAAGCTGGAAAGGCTGAGGAGAACTGGTGTTTAACAGAGTGTAGCTGCTACAGTGATTACTCTGTTTAGCAGGTGATTGATGAGAAGCAGTGCTGGAAATGTCACTTGCCCTGCTAATATATTTTCACCGGGGGAACATGGGAAAGGCGGTGTTAATACATTTTAATATGTTTACTCCAAGGGAAGGAGAATAGAAATGTAACTTTTAAGGGCTTGAGTTTTCTTTTTTTTTATGATTAAATGTGGTTGAGGTTTCAGCTGGCGATGGCAGACTGCAGAGCTGTATGTAGATAGAAAACATTTTTTTTATTCCAGTATTTGGTATTAGCTGTACGCACCCAAGTTCTAATCCATTGGTGTTGTTTACTATGTAACTTGTGATTCTACAAGCCCTGACTCATTAGTCTGTGGTTTATTCCATGGCATTCTCTGTGTTGTAGAACAAAGTGAAGTCTGTACTCTAAATGCCCTCCTTCACTGGTGATCGTTGGGAATTAATGCTGGAAACATCACTGGCTGGCACACTTAAAAGGAAAATCCAACATCCAGAATTGTCAAGCAGAATTCAGATATGTTGTTCTCATTATCTTGGACAGTGCAGTCACTATTTGAGATAATAAACAGCTCTCCCGTCCCAAAGCAATAAATGCAGGAATGAAAGCTCTGATCTTTAATATCATTGGGACATTGATAATACACCATGCTGCTTTGAATATGAACCAAATGAACCGTAACCACAAAGTGTTTGTTTGAGTTTCATTGTTGTAAGTATCCCTTAATTTTGAGTGTTTCCAGGAAACATGATCATCCATAGACCCAAGGTAGTATTCATTTCTCTGTCCAACATCAGCCTGATAAGGTTTGAACTACTGGAAACATCACTGGAGCTACAAATATTGCAACTATTATAAATAATCGCCCGATAATTGCCTGACTAACAATCCAGTATCCAACAATAGATTTACTGTGAATCAAGACATAGAAAAGTGGCAAATCCTCATGAATTCCATCCTGGACCTGTAGAAAGTTTTGAATATTTGCCTGAAAAATGACTCAAACAATTACTCAAATATCAAAATAGGGAAGGAAAAAGTTGATTTTATAATATTCACTGACTTTTTAACAGTAATTCATCACTATTTTGAATGTAATGTAACCTGTACATGTCTGGTAACACTCACACATAAGGCATAACCCTTTCGCACTTATCCCAAAACTAATTCCTGCAAATCAATTTAAAGGGATCAATTGCATGGGGCAAAGGTGGTTTGCTGCAAATGTGGTGTGAGCTGCAGACATATTAAAACTAGGGGAGCACAGCAGGTAGTGGGGAGCACCGTTCAGTTATGGCCCTTGGCCACAGTTGGCCAGGAGCCCCATTAGTGTTTGGTTGGTTAGAGTTATTATGTACTATGTGTCAGCGAAGCTGTTAATACATTTACACCATGGGAGCACTAGCGGTGCTGGGGAGTCCATTTAGCTCAGGGGCTTTGGCATCTTTCCAACAGCAACAACTCTAATACATACAGTATACACCATAAGAACTGAGCAGAGGTGTTAATGGATTATGGATTGCACCCATTGAGAGATGCTTTCAATGTGAACTCAGGGTGTCAGCAGAGATGTGTATGGGGAGTGATTTATTCAGACTCAAAATGGTGGGGGTTGGGCACATAAAATCAAGTTGTCTGCACTTTTTCTTTACAGTTATGCTGGAGAGTTGAGTGTGCAAACTCTGTTATTAAAGGGACAGTCTGCAGCTGCAGTATGCACACATTGTTGAAATGTGATTATGCAAAAATCCGAAGGTTTTGAAGAATGTGACTCACTGGAAGGAGGGTTTTTATTTTCATCCTGTAGTGTGCAGTGACCAAGGCTGTCTGGTGGATGAACAAGGAAAACTGTGGTAGACAGCTTTTTTAATGTCTATATTGAAATCCTGTCTGAATTTGCTTGGCTTTGCCTTTCTCTGCTTTGTTTTGCTTTTCTCTGAAAATGTTTTTTGATGGGTAGTTTTATTTAAGATTCTGTGAAGGATAGGCAAATATATAAGCACTATGCTTCAGCCTATACCTTTTCCGTCATTGTTGTTGTTGTAAAGATTTATGTATGATCCTATGATTCTATAATGTCTGTGACTGAATCAAATCAAATGAAAATCCGAATTAAGAGAAAAAATGGACCAAAGTCATCTTATTTAAAAAAAAGTTAACTACTCTGAAAAGTTTTAATCAAAGCTCCAAAACTCTGAGAGATACATTTTTCCAGACAGATTTCAAATGCTAACATCTGTCTAAATCCCTTTTTGGCAATATGTGCACACGGTCTGACATTTGTTCTGGTTCCGCTTGGTTTTAACTTTACAGCCCCCTGGAAACCAAACAAGAAATTAGTAATTTTTGCCAGGTATGTGGAACTTGATTTGACAAAACATCTGTTCCAAATGGGGCTCGTGACGATTTACATGCTGTGGATACAGATATAGTTCCCTGCAGTTATTTTATCTCTGTCAGATAACAAGAGGCCATTTTCCAAATACACGTTTTGATCTGTCACAGTAATTCAAAGCTAATTGATTATAAGATTGTTGCTTTTTGTATATTATACCTGTACTACTGTATCTTTATACACTGGGTGTGAACACTGCAGGAATGTTTTTTTGTGATGTTTGTGGGTATTTCATTTCTCCACCATGAAAACTATTACTATTTTTTTATTAGATTCAATTAAGTACATTATTGTGTGATTGCATTACAATATGGCTGTCCCTAGGGCACTGCATTCATACCACAGGGAAAAGCAAGAGGTTATGGTGATTGGCTTTTATCCACCAGCAAATGCTTTAGTGCATCCATAACAACAGAGTCAAGGAACTGATTGCTTTGCTATTTTTAGTCGATTGTTGGCTAATATGCATCTTTACATATTTATTCTGTGTGAGAGAGCACTGGAAGGGCAGTGCAGAGAACCTTGCTCAGGATGTTTAGAATTGTTTTTCTGCGGTCGCTATTGTAAGTCTGACTTTTGATATCACACTTAGGCAGATGGAGACATCAGTTCTTATCCTAGACACAGCTGTAACTGAAGAACAACCCAGAAAGACAGACCATGTCTAATTGTGAGCAACAAGAAGGTTAATTTAGGTTTGATCTTTGTTCACACGTCTTCAAAGGCTTGTGTGTGTGGGGTTATCATTTAAGTATTTTCCTGCTATAGAATTATCTTGTGATTGTTTGACAGTAATAGAGAAACAGAAAGTAATGGCGGAGAATGTATAATTTTCTTAGTTGGGTAGAGGTTGGGGGTGGAAGGGATCAAACAGAAAATGGGATGCAATTGTCTGTGTACAAAGTTTCTGCAAGACACTGATTACAATTTATTTATAATTTATCAAAAAGCCTTTATCAACACCTCTCTCATCTAATGCTTCCCGTCTCCCTCACTTCCTTATTCCCTTTGGCTCTCTATCTCTATCTATCTTTTACTTCCGTCATCCTTCATTTGTTCTTTTCCTCTTAACACAACTTGTCCTTTCCTTCCTCACTTTTTTTTTTCCCTTCCACTTTCTACCCCACTCTCCGCTTTATCCCACTTGCATACTGCTGTCAATTCTTAGCCTCACTCTCAAGCCATCACCTCTCTGTCTTTACTCACCTCTGCATCGCCATTAAAATGATGCCCTGGCCTGGAGTTGCCATAGCAATGCACTGACCTGCCCCACGGCTGTAAAGAGCTGGAAGGGACAAACACAACAGAGGAACAACATCAGTCACTTCCAGTGGACACACACACGCACACAGGATGCCGGAACAAACACAAAGAAATACCCAGAATGCAATTCTATCATCAGTGTTCTTGTGGCTGCCCTGGTTACATTTCTGTGCAGCGTAGCTTTCCTCACTACCATATATATCTAAGGAAGCACATGGATGTCTATACTCTTCCCAGGATCACAGTAGTTACCGCAGGTGTGTGAGCACAATGGAAATGACTGTCCTGAACATAATTGTAAATTAACTTTAATTCTCAAAAACATTTTCCACATAAATCAGCTGATAAATGGACTTGCTACCAAAACAACTCAATCCTGAGATCACTGATGATGATTGATTTTGTGGTTGCATCTGTGGTTGCATGTCCTGGACACTCAGATAAGAGCTGTCAACTGACAATCACCTGCTGGTGGGTTGGAAACATCTGTCTGAGGATTGGTCCTGGGGGTCTTCAGCTTACACCTCTTGGAGAACCTCTCTTGCATCACAGAGGAGGATGGAGATGTGGAATCTGAGTGGGCAAAGTTCAAAGCCTCCATTGTGGACGTGGCTGCCAGGACTTGATGCCTAAGTGTTGTTGTGGCAGTCATGGCTGACTTGTGTTTTGCCTCAAGAACATTCTGGCACATCATCCAGTGTCTCAGGAGGGGAGAAGCAGAGTTCAGCTCAGGTTGTGTTCAGCATGGGAAGAGTGAGTGAAGGCAGTGAGGGTAGACTGGAGCAGGAGGTTGGTACACTAAACACTAAACCGGAACGTTGTGGTGAAGAGGGAGCTGAGCAGGAAAGCCAAGCTATCTGTTTACCAGTTGATCTCCATGCCAACCCTCACTTATGGTCACATTGGCATTGGGTAGAGAGTGAAAGAAAAGCTGCTGCTCCTTGACATTGAAGAAACAAGGTTTTTATATGAAAAGATGCATTTTCCGTGATATGAGAGTTATATATGCTGGATTTCTGCAACAAGAGGTTTGCATTGTCTCTGTTGCTCAATATGAGCATTCGGTTGCTTTGACACATTTGACCATTTAGTTGTGTACTGGTTGTTTCAGAACTATAATTTAATCTTTTTGTAAAATAACCCTCAATGACATGAACTTGTAAATGGCTAGAATAAATGAACTCATAGGAGAGGAGCATCATTCATTCATATTAAGAGGTAAAAGTGATTATGCTACTGAACCCCATTTGCAAGCATCCAATTTGAAGTTTCACAGGCATAGGATTAAAGCCAAACAAGGTTGTATCGTACTGATAAAAAATTAGGCAAACAAACCATATCACAGGCAATATTATTCTCTCAATCAAAATTGTAAATTGGCTGTAGTAACCCTGAAACTACTACTGATTGGTGATGGCAACAAGCCAGTTGTCGTTGATAATCTGAATTTCTTGTGAAAATGACTCACTTGCTGTCTCAATTAATATCACTCTACAAGACAAGGGATCAGCACCATTGATAAAGCAACCTAGTGCAGTTTGCTGGGGGAAGTAAGGCCTATTGTGCTTGTTTTGAACAAGTGTGGCTGTGTATACATTTTTTTAGGAGGACAGTGAACAACTAAGTTTTTGGGAGATTTATATTTGATCATCTTGCCATAGCTTCAAGGGCACCGACCCTCAGCTGTGGTAGTGACCCCTGCTTTGACCTATGGCCTTTACACAAAACCCAGAGAAATGTGACACAACAGGATTCCAAGCTGATGGCTTGATACCTTTATTTGTAAGTGTCAGATTGCTGTGTATTGATTTCACCAGAATTACTGCTATTACACATAATTTAAAAATTTAAATCTTTCAGTATTTCAAAGGACAAACCTGTGGCAGTACAGTGGTACAGTTTCACTTAGGAATCGACTATTTGGATTTTACAAAGGGTTCTTTAAATACAGTTATAAAGCCTGTGAAGGATTTGATTCTTCAAACAAAGCAGGGTAGCATGGTCATCTGAGTGTGAATAACTTCCCTGTGATTCATGACTTCATACATTCCAAATAATGAGTCAATTAGAGTAAATTATACATGTTTAGAGCCCACTGCAATTACTTCACCTCTGTCTTTTCCCTTCTGACTTGCGTCTCTCCTCTTTCCTGTCTTTCCCATCCTCCCTTCCTGTCTCCCTTCCACCATCATTCTCCCTTTAGCCTTCCCACCTCTTCTTCTACCTCTCTTCTGTCCGTCTTTTCATCTCCTTTTCTTTTTTTTCTCCTCTTCAAAACTCTCTTTGTCTTCCTCTCATTCACTCATTCCATCCCTCCCTCCCTCTTTCGCTCTGTCCTAGTTCTCTTGGTCTCATGGTGAAGCTTTGTCTAATTACCATGCTAGCGTTTAATTGGAACAGTGTACACAAACACACGGACTGACTGAATACCCCTTACATGCAGACACATGGCACTGTGCACACACACACACTCATTCACACACCATGACCATTTGGATAGACATTGCATGCACATTTTACACACCCAGTAAGTTAACATGCTCCAGTTATACAAATACACATAACACACACCAGGGATGCACTGTGGATTTTGTCCAGGTTGTACTACAGCCACTGTGTTGCTGCCCCTTCTGTGGAGCTAAGGCGTGTTGGCGACAGTCATAGATTGATTTTGGCCTAGTTATACCATGAGCTGCCCATAGTTGCTCCCACTGTAGAGCTGTGTCATCTAACAACGGGCAACAACCCATGCACATAGGAGGGAAATAGCTAGTCAGACATCTAAATATCACACTTTCACATATTTTGCTGAATATAAAACTGGATCAGTTTGGATCTCTGTGATGTTGTGAGATGCATTTGAGTTGTGGTTGGCTTCATCTTTCGACTCTTGATTAATTCAGATGGGCTTTTGTTTTAATTTAGTGTAGGGCAAAAGGTCACTTCTGTCAACAATAACTTTCTCTGTTTTCCTCTCTTTGTTTCAGTCCTACCCAGCCATACATGTGGCACCCCTGGCCTCATTCCAAATGGGGTCATTCATGGCTCACGGTACAACATGGGGGACAAGATCCGATACAGCTGTGAGTCAGGTTTTGTATTGGAAGGACACAGTATCCTCACATGTATTGTATCTCCTGGCAGTGGAGCACAGTGGGACTTCCCATCACCATTTTGTAGAGGTAAGTTCTTCTTTTGTATTTTTCCAAATACCTCATATCCATCTTAAGCCATGAAAGGAAAATAATATAAAACTGTGTAATTGCTGAGTTCATGAGAATTGAAGGACCTTAACATGAGGTCACAGGCCTGAGGAAGATGAGCAGCGCTGGTGTATTGATTATTTTTGAAGCACAGCAATGTCTGACTCAAATTGTGTAATAAACCATTGTATGAACCAGATGGAGCCCAAAATCCTCAAGCAAAGCCCCTCTAATGGTTCATTAGTCTAGAGACAAGAACAGATCTGTCCAGGTTTTCACCATCAGAGCCAGTCGATTCAGTATCTTGTGATGAATCTCTGCAAACCCAATTTGAATTGTTGTTCTTTTTTTTTTCTTTTTTTAGCCTTCAGTAATTCCATCTTCTTCTTGCTCATGTTTAGCTAATGCTGTTTCCTTTGTTCCTCCTCAGTCACATTGTTAGGTGTCTGACAACATACAATTAATGTGATAATGAAACTTCAGTCACAATAGTGCTGGTGATGAGAATGTGAAAATGACAATAGTGTCGTTGTTGTAGATGTAATATACTTATTAGCATTTTACTGTAGTATGTTAATTTATACTATGAGATGCATCCGTGATACATTTATTCATGGACAGCAATTAGAAATTAAGCTATTGAAAGTACTCTGAAGAAAATACACTATGTTTGTTTTGATCAAACCATCAAGCAATCAATCAAAACTTTATTGAATATCACACTTCAGACAGAATAATGCAGTTTAATGTATTTTACTAATGGCTGATGATATAAACAGTAAAACAATTAGAGACTTTGCAAAAGGGAGAAACAAATCAAGTCGAGAAAAGAAAGCACCAATAAGATCTTGGAAATACTTGTAAGGTACTGTGTGATTTGCTTTTCCCTCTTATTTTCTCCTTCTACCTCTGTCTCTCTCCAGCGGAGGGAGCATGCGGTGGTACATTACGAGGCACCGCGGGTTCAATAACCAGCCCGGGATACCCTGCAGAGTATGACAACAACCTGGACTGTACATGGTCAATCCTTGCTGAGCCTGGGGACACCATTGCTCTCGTCTTCAACGACTTCTTATTAGAGGACAAATATGACTTCCTGGAAATCAGCGGGACAGAAGCACCGAGCATATGGCAAGTTACATGTCAGACCACAGTGTTAAGTTGACAAAAATGTCATATTTGAGGGCAAAGGAGTCTTTGTGAAAAGCAGCAGGACTGAGTTGAATGGTTGGTTATCTTTTGTGTTTTAGACGTAGAGGATATCAAACACACACAAAACACACGCAAGCACAAACTCTGGAGACCAAGGATACTTCCTTCCAAGAATTAGTAGCCTCAAGGCTTAATTGTTCTGTTAGCCGACTAGTTCACATTAAGGAGAACGGTTGTTGTTTCTATTAAATTTTCTGTAGGTTGTGTACTTTCAAGAAGGGCATTTAATATTAACAGTGGCTTAATGATGTTGTTGGGGAGGACAGATTCAACTACTGATTGATTAGCTGTAATGATTGAGTAGGAGTCCTGTTGATTTTACCGACTTATTCAGATCCCTCAGGGAAGGTGATAAATTGTTGTTTTCACTCCCATTTTCTACGGTCGTGTGTGAAAATTGGCACTCTCTTGTACTCAAACGCACTCTGGTTTTAAATTTGGAGCTCAGTTGGAATTCACATCAGTTTGTTCAGAATATCACACATGTCCATTGAAGGCTTAGATGTGTTTCTGCAGGGGCTGAGGCAGCCTAATAGTTAGGCATGCAGGGTCGTCACTAGTTCAAGTTGCTCGAACTGCTGGAAAAATCTAGAGAGGAGAAAGTGGAAAAGCACTTTAGTAAGTTCAGCTCTGAAATCAACCTCTGTCGGCTGGAATATATCTTGTTTCTAAAATGGAGAATGGAATATGTCTGTGGAATCCTTAACAAAGGATGGATTCACTGTTTCCCTGCTTGTTTTATCACTTCTGTGTTTCCCAAAGATCTGCAAATCAATTTGCATTGACATGGCCTTGTCAATGCAAATAAAGAGATAAATACAAATACCTATGCAACCAGGTGTGTTTCCATCTAAGGGAGATAATGTGATGAGGCAACGCTGTGTAACAGTGGAAATTCAGTTGCAATATGTATTAATCTTTTCTAACTGGTAAATATGATTCTGGAAAAAAAACATTTATATATATCTCCGTGTCCTACAGAAACAGTCTCCCATTTTTCATGTTCTCCAGACTTCAACTGATGGATGACATTCTCCTCCATGTGAAGAAAATGGTTCATGATTGTGGGGCAAGTTGCAAAGGAATAGAATGGAGAGGTCGACAGATAAATAAGTGGAGCAAAGGAGGCAGAGAGGATAGAGCTAGATGGAAATAAAAGGAATGGAGAATAATTGCACATTTACTCCTGTCACCATCAGAGCAATGTGCATCAACCATGGCATCCTCATGATACTGTCAGCGTGTGTGCGTATGTGTGTGAAATTTTTTGTGTGTCTGTGTCAGGTCTTAAGTGGCCCTCTGACAGTGTGAGCTGTTGATCGTTTCTCAAGGCTCTTACAGATTACACACAGCCAGTTGCACACACTCATACACACACACGCATGCACACACACACATACCGCATGTCTCTGACAGTATAACATTCAAAGACCACTGTCAACCACCCTCTGCAATGCAGGGGGAAGACAGGGAGTGTCCTGGAGAGTGCACCCAACATTTTATCACATTGAAAATGATGACCGCAAAAACTCAAGTCTTTCTGATCGTCATGACTTTAAAGGATTCGTCCCAACATCCCTTAATATTCACATTATTACATCGGCTGAATTAAAGGGGTAGGGTTAGGGTAGCATGGGAAGTTATGGTTTCAGCAAGTTAACACAAATTTATTTCTGCACATAAAATAAATGTAAATTTAAACCCACTTGACAAATATATGTCCTCTTATATGTTGGGCAAAGCAATAAAATGTGTAATGTTAAGACCAACTGTATCATAATTGACACACTGCATTAGATTAACACTTTAAATTCCCAAACTAAAGTATAAGGTTATGTAGTGTGTTACTAGTATATTGAATCAGGCTCACAAAGGATCACTACTAGACATCAGTTAATTGTTTGTTAATTATATTTCTGTTATTATTTAACTACTTATTTATAACTATAACTGTGCCACTAGAGAGTGGGAGATAAGTACAACAACAAAGATTTCAAGAATCACACTGGCAGTGTTGCAATTATGGCTTTAATCTTACTTGCCATTGGCCTTCCAGATACTAGGTCTGTAATCAAAGTTCACTGATCCAGGCCTAAAACAATATAATGATTTAAAAGTTAAACTTAACTGGGCCTCTGCCACGCACAACATTATACAAGCCTAAGTACCTTTCTCCAGAGGTTGGATTAAGAGATGACTGACATTTTCACTGAGGCATGTGGGCAGGTCATTGTGAAAATGAGTGACACCTGACAGGACCCCTGTGACGGATTCTTCCTGTTTACTGAGAGCTTTTTCTGATTGGCTGTCCCAAAAGCAATTTCCTGTTTCATGTTCTTGTCTGCAAACTGGCAGGTTGAATGTCAGGTTGTCTAGCTGTCACATATGCACACATATCCACAAACACTGCTGCAGACACACAACACACACACACACACACACACACACACACTGATATCTATATATATTTAGAAATAAGTGAGTGTATGTATGTGTGTGTGGTATCAAGAATTTTTACAACCTTCATCTAATTATGTTCTGAATATTTGTACCCAATGCTTTTGAAAGCTACCGGCTGAGTGAGGTCAGATATGCAGAAGAGTGGAGTCCCCAGCTAATGTAAACTTTATTTCACCTGGATTATTTGTGAAATATAAAGAAAGCTGTGCTGAGAATGAGAAAAAGAATAAAGGCAGACAACTGACAGACAAGGTAAGAGAGAGAGGGACAGGGTCAAAGAGGCAGGAAGAGAGATTTTATAATACTCCCTGGTGTTGTTGG
>OMNW01009511.1:11668-28361 GCA_900303245.1 Selene dorsalis
CGGCCATGTGCATTTGTTTTCAACAAAGCCAGCAAGCAGACAATCCAGGGAGCGATGTGTACTGAGATGGATAATGTTGTGCATCATATAAGTATTTCAGTGTGTATATTTGTGTCTTATCCCTCATAAAGAAAAGATAAGGGGGCGTGTTTGTGTCGTAGTGCAGAGAAGCAGTCCATGTTTCTGGTGAGACGAGATCTGGGACACCGTGACAGAGGCACTGATCTTACAAGGTTGGTTTTCAGCCAAGAGATGCTAAGAGGGAGAAAGAGAGCCTCCATGTAACCATCACAATTACTCCACAGCTGGTTCATTAAGGTAAAAATCTTGCATTGTTCCTCTTTAACAAACACATACTATCCCAGGTAAAAGCAACAATACCAGATGTATCGCACATAATGAGGAGGCCTGCACCTACATGACTATGAGCCAGTGATTGTGGCAAATAGGAGAAACAACTGGTGCCGATCAGCCAATACAGGTGTGACTTCAGCATCCTGCCTGAACTAGTGTTGTTCTTTATTAAATGGGCAGCAAGCATCAGAATCCCATAAGAATACACACTGACACCAAACCCAATTGGCTTTTTGATCACCTGTGAGGGCCTCTAATGTCCAGGTACAGATTATTTTCAATGACTCATCCATTGATTCATTTTCAATTTTAACCAATTAATTGATAAGAGTCCAAAAACAATCCAAGAAAACTAAGGAGACAGCTTTATTTATTCCAGCTTCAGTTAGCGTAATGTGAACCATGAGGATACAGCAGGGCTTAACAGCACCACTGTCTTCATATCATGCACACGTGCTAAAAATACAGCCATTGTAGGAGCTGTGAGAGTCAGTTGGAATAAACTTGAGGGATGCCATGATCTTATTGTGACGTGAATGGAGGGTGGGGGCCACATTCCTTCTGTTAGTGTGGCAGCGAGGGTTTACCCCAGGCTTCACTGTACTGGAATGAAAATAAACACATATGCACTGAAGCTTTGGAGCAACTCATGACCGGCATGACTAGGCAGCCATGTGATCTCCACAGCAACGTGGTGCTAACACGACCACAGACTCAGCATGCTGCCCTGATCTGAAGGAAGGCTTTGATAAGGTCATCATGTTAATGATAAAACCGACACATATCAGTCTCCATGATGTAAACATGTTGGTTCCTCTCTGGTACTATCAGAAAACTTCCACTGCTCTACAAGTACAAGTCCCACTTTTATCTTTGAGAAACATTCATACTTGCAGGAGAAAAAAAAGATGAAAGAATCTTTGACATGGATCATGAAAATACAGAGACTGATTCTGTCCATAAATCAAACCTCAAATCCAAAAGGTTGAAACTAATGCTGCACAAGTCTGAACATGCATTAGCAGCCAGAGGTATTCAGTTTCAGAGAGACAGATGTCTGAGATGGGGGGGGGGTCCTTTCCAGCCACAGCCACTCACAGTAGAGCCTCTAAATAGACACTGGCACCCTGGCAGCAGGTCTGGACTAATCACTGCCCATAGCTGGCACATGGATGATATATGGGTGGAACATGATATCCTGGCATCCTGCATGGTTTCCTATGCAGTGATATGTGGGAGTGGATGTGTCTAAAAATTTGGACTTGTCAACGCTGTGGGGTGTTGTACCCCCTGCGTTGAGGCAGCCCCTCTTTTGCTTCAATAAGACGGCAGGTGCAGGGATGTGGTAACTTTGGCCCGTCCACGGTCACTCATGCTGTGGCCTTTGGAACAAGGCTCTGGGGACGGGCTTTGACTTGGGAAGACCTTTAATATAATGAGCACAATTCTCCTCCATGGGAGGAACCGGAATTCCATCCTGTTTTAACATGTGGTGGCATCTGCTTCCACATGAGTGATGGAATCAGACGGGGTCAATCAGATGCTGGGTGACATTTTCTTGTTTATGATTCTTGTCCTGTACTTGTAGTCTTTGTTACTTTGTTCTGTTCTGTCCTCTTGTTTGCTTTAGGGATAGCACCACTTAATATGTGTTATCTCCTTTTTTTCAAATTACTGTTTTCCAATTGTTGTGTTGTGTTAGGTACCTTATATAATCTATATCCTGTTTTAATTATCATATTATTATTCAGCGCAATTTTATAGCAAATTTATCAGGCTGGACCTGCTGCCATAATTTGCATTTTATTAGGAGTACTTAAAAAACACAGGCTATTGTATGTTGCATGATGCTGTGTGTGGGAATGAATCATGTATACATTGTCTGGATTTTATGTTTTGAGGATTAGAGATGGAAAGTAGCTTCCTGCTAAATCTGGCAGACACATCCTTTAATTCCTAAATGATTAATGCAAATGCACACTCTTCTTAAACCCAATTTAAAAAAAAAAAATTAGGACTGACACTTTGAATTCCTTCTATTACTGATTGATTATTTGCCAGAATTACTGGAAAAGTCCTTTAACAACTTCCCAAAGTCCAAGGTGACATGTTAAAAAAATCACCCCAGGCCAAAAGACAATATAAATCAGGCAGATCCAGAAGTATCTCAGATCATTATTAATGTAGTTACTACATGAAGGCTTTCACAGACACCTTACGCATTAAACATGCCGACACAGTGTAACATGAGACTTGAAAATGTAGTCATTTGTAGTGCCTTTACAGCAGTTCTGTGTTTCAGGTCAGGTGGCTCACCTCCACACACAAACCTTGATTTTAGCAGCATTTTATTTCTAATCACCAGTTTGATCATATTTAACTGTCTTTAAGATGAGAAATTAAAATTGGCAACAGGAGCTGGTGATGAATGACTTGCGGAGAAGCTGCATTATTCAAATTCATCTGCGTGTTCACACTGAAACACATTAAAGACTCTGAGCCAGTCGGGCCAAATGTGTCAGTTGTGTTAACACGGTGCCAGAGCAAAAGCTCTCCTGCTGCAGGGGAACCTTGGCAGGCAAACACAGCCACACTTGAACAATCCATACCTCTACCTATCTCTCTGCATTCTCCGAGCTCAGCCGTATTGAAGTACAGTCAACTGGAGGTTTTACTCAAACACATTGTCAGAAAAATCAATCAAAATATAAGAAAAAAATAATAATAATAATTAATCAAAGAGATAAAACAGCAAAAGCTGTGAGAAGACCTTGAGGATCAAAGAGGTCCATTGGGGAAGAAGAGAATAAAAGATGATTTGCTTTTCAGATCACATACTGTAATTCGCAGGCTTCAGGCCATGGCTGCTTTATTTTTAGTTCATAATAAATTGAACTTTTGAAGGCATGAGAAACAAGAATTGGGCCAACGATGAAATATCCAATCAATTTATTCTGTGAGCTTTGTCCTTCATTTGTGCTTGAAGTTTGACCCCCTCTCTCATATTTAACAGAGGCGCTGGGTAACTGTTCCAGTGGCATTTTCAGGCCATTTACCACCTCAGCTGCTCGGCTGAGCTCGTGCCCAGGCCAGCAAACAACAGCTTTGCTCTCCAGAGCGGCCGCAACCTCAGCGTGAGGAAAAAGAACAGTGTCAGCTTACACACTGGCTGCTTTAGTTTGGGTTAAGTAAGTAGGTCAGCCAACTGGGCTTCCCACCTGTGCCAGGGGTCCAGCGCCAGCACAGTACCGTAGGACCTAATTTAGCCATGCTGACCGTCTCAAGAGTTTCCATCGTGACAGCCAGGACAAACGCCGGGCATTCTGGCCAAACCACAGTCCCTCCCAGATGGGGTGAACTGGATGGCAATGCCCCCTGTGTGTGTGTGTGTGATGCACTCCACAGCCTACACTTTTTAAGGGCGTGGAAGGGAAATGAGAAGTGAGGTTTGGAATATAACTCTGGGTTGAGGAAAAGACAGCATGAAAGAGAGAAGAAACACTGGAAACAAAGTGAGAGAGAAACAGAAAGAGTGAGGATTCAAATAGGCTGCTTGTCATGTCATGAAGTTATTAAATCACAAGAAAACTAGGCCAAGGATGAAAGTCTATTTTACTGATAAAGAAAAAAACTGCTGTTAGCTTTGTTTGATGGATATGAGCTAAGTTTTCAGTATGAAAACATGGTTCATGTCCACTGACTGACTTTGACAATAGTTTGAATGTCTATAAAAGTCGACACACACACACCAGTATAGTCAGAGTCTGATCACTAAAATAAACCAAGGCAGTGTTCAGACCAGGTGTCTACTGTTAACGTACATCTGGCTTATCCAGTCATGAGTGGACAGCTCTGAGCACAGGTGTGGAAGTACCCAGGATGTATTGACTCACTCAGACCACATTCAGAGGGGGCGGGGGCCACATTCTTTCAGCAGGGTGAACTCAATGCATCCTGAAACACACTTAGGAACCCACATCTCTACTGACACTTACAAGGAATCGAAAGTATTTTAATATTTCAAATGGCAAAAATTTTATTTTAATGGAGAGGTGCACGCATTGATTTTGGATTGATTTCTCCCTCTATGACACACACACATCAACAACAGACCATCTGTCTCACTGGCTATCACAACAACTCACATGTGTTTAAAGAAATCAGATCCAATCACAAGTGCACAGGCACATTTGTTCTTTATTTGAACAAAAATTAAACCCACAGCGTGCACCTCCTAACCCCAACCCTTTCTACCTGCTGAAGGCTTTTAATGGGAAGGTCTTTTATTTCCTCTAGCTCTCCCTGAGTCCATACAATGTAATATGAGTGAGAAGAAGAAGCTCCAGAGGGGACAATTAAATCATCATGTAGCAGAAGGAATGCATGGGAGAAAGGCCAGTAATGCATAGCACACACACACACACACACACCCAAAAGTGCACATGTGAAACCACTCCTACGCACACGGTAACAAATACAACACATGCAAAGCCACCAAACACAGAAACCAATTACAACAACTCCTGCAGCCTGTGGATCGGTGAGCTAATGCTCTTAACCCTGGGGAGGTCCAGGTTGTGTTGAATTAGCCCAGGAAAACTATCTGAGAGGAGAGCAGAGCAGGTGGTGGTTAAGTGGGGACAGTGACAAGGGAGGATGTGAAAAGTCAGGTGTGCAGAGGGAGGTGAAAATAAATAAAAGACTGATGGAGTGTGAAGACAGAGAGGTGACAGAAACTCTCATCTCTTATCTCAGTGTGTCTCTATCACATTTGAGTTTTTCTTCTCTGTACCTGACATGGAGGGATTAAAGCCTGTGTCCAGTGTGTCCCTTCCTGTTTACCCATTAGCTATTCATTAACCTGCAGACAGAGAGGTGAAACAGGGCTGGACATCACCACCAAAGCTGTAGATAAGCAGAGGCAGTGCATGAGTATCAGCCCAGAGTTGGCCACTATCAAAAGTAAACCTTGTGGAATGCCAGATGGGTGGTTTCAGGAGGATATAGACAGTGTCACACAGGTTAATAAACACAAGGAGGTTTGCTTGATGAACAGCACATTCCTGGGGCTGTCTGTTATTGTGATGTATTTACAAAAACAGAAAAGAGCACCTGATATACTGGAAGTCATCTTTCCTTTGGTCCCTCACATTGACACATATGTTTGTGCCAAAATTGTGGGAGCTTCTCTGTGTCGCATTCTAATTTATTATAATGTGTTCACACTGGTTTGTGGAAAAATGAAACATCTATTTGCACTGCACTGTGTGGGAGTAAAGGTACCCTGTGGAGTTTCTGATCACTAGTGGGAATGTAGTCCAGTGTTTTTTATGAGTGGCTCAGTTCTGATTTGTATAGACACAAGGACATATACACACACAGGTAACATCTAATCCTTTGTTGTGCTTTTGATGCCGTCTGCTGATTGACGTCAGGCAGTAAAAGTATCTATGTGTCAGGAGGGAGACTGCATGGTAGCACAGATGGATGTAAACATCAATTTTAAATGTTCAAATAATTGATAATGAAGGAAATTTGTTATATGTCAAGATCATACCGAGGCCCTCAGCCTATAACTTCAGTTTTTTTCTCACAAAGACTCAGCAGGAATCCTTTAAGGTCTCAATTTTACAAGTTTTTCCAAGGGTATTAATGAATAGCTCCAACTTTCCAAAACACAGAATACAAAACTAAATATTCTTGCCCACTTTTTCATGAAAACAAAAGCTGAAGGGGTCACGGCATCCTCATCACAGAGATAGGACAAATTAATTATTTTGCCTTTTTTAATCTGTAAAAGTGCATATTACTGATCACAGGGTGTGTTTGTGTCGTAGCGCTGTAAAGCAGTCTATTTTCTGGCAAGACGAGAGGGGGGACATCGGGTCGGAGGGGCTGATCTTGCAAGGTTGGTTTTCAGCCAAGAGACGATAGGTGGAGAGCCTCTATTCTCCCTGTAGCAAGTCATTTAACCATCACAATTACTCCAAAGATTTTTAATTAAGATAAAAATTGTGCATAGTTCCCCTTTAAAGTTGTAGAAAATAACCGAAACAAATGACGAAAAGACAAATAAATCAGAATAAACTGTTAAACCAGCCACTACACCAGTCAGCCACACAAAAAGATTAGAGAAGCTGTACTGCACACAAAGATTAGTACAGCTGATGACAACTGTAAATGAACTTTACTGTAAGTGCAATAAGAATTGAAAGGCCAATGAGAATTTTATTAAAGCACTTATCAATCAACCAATCAATGGTCCACAAAAGGTTGACCTGCTGCTATCACCCACACACAGGTTATTACAGTAGGAATCTGAGGATGATAAATAACTGTGTGAATTCATGTCATACAGTCTCATATTCCTTTTTATCACATGTTGCTGATTACATCTGTCCTTGATTCCTTTATTGGTGAAAGCTGCTCTGCACTCAACAACACACAGACACAGAGAAAAGACAACCTTGCCTTCTGAATACACGCAGTAGGAGTTTAAATGGATGCTGTGTGATTTATCATGAGGTGAACAAAGGCTGCGGAGGTTTAAGTTAGTGAAAAAGAAGCAAACCTTGAGCAGCTCACTGTGAAGCAGAGCCAGCCAAAGATTTCTGGGGACCACAAAATGCTTGAAAGTTTTCATCCACTCCCCCCTTCCCACCTCATTTGGCTGGAGAAAACCTTAAGCTGAACAGAAACATGAGGACTGGCCAACCAAGCACAAAGGGAAACAATGCAGAGAGAGACAGAGCAGTGGCATAGGTCTGTCATATGCAGTGCCTATAGAAAATCATTATAGCCCTTTGAAATAACAAGATTATTTGTCTTTTCCACACAGCTTTATCTTACAAATTTACCCTTACAACATCAAACTAATGAAAAAAAATGGTGAGAGTTCTGAAAATGAATAAAAATTAAAAAAAAAAAAAAAACTATAATAACAGAGTTGCACAAGTCATCAGTCCCCTGATGTAATACTTCATAGACCCACCTGTTGCTTTAATTACAGTCATTAGTCTCTGGACATGTCTCGACCAGCATTGCATACCTGGATTGGGGAATATTTACCCATTCTATCTTGGAGAATTGTGAAAGCACTTTTCCAACCATGTCAAATTCTCTGCAGTACATGTAGTACATGTAGAGGCAGAAAAAGCTGGTTTTATTCTGAAGTCATCGTAATGACTACATTTGATTTGAGGTGGGGGAAAGTTAACCTGGAGTTTAAAGTTGAAGATAAGATAAGATAAGATAAGATAAGATAAGATAAGACGACTGGAGGTAAAAAAGGATCTTCTATACCTCTCCGTCCTGCAGCAAAGAGAGAAGAGCCGTCCATCACCACCATTTTTTGATCCATCAAGGTGTTATGGATGATCTGAGTTTTTCAGAATGGCCTCCACCATCTTCAGTGTGCATCCCTGCACCACCTCCCCCAGTGTGTCCATCCTGGCTCCAATCACAGAGTCAGCTTTTTTAACTAATTTGTCCAGTCGCCTTGTGTCCTTGTGTCTGATGATGCTTCCCCTAGCAGACTGCGGCATAAAACAACACACTTGCCACCACAGGCTGATAAAACATCTGCAGCATCTTACTGCAGACCAGGGCTCTAAATGAACTTTTTTGATCTCCAGCCGAAGTTACCAACCATTCAGAATGTCCACTAGTCATTTTTTTCATTGAAAATAAGACAGATTAAAAGTATCACTGAATGCATTTGATCATTTTTGCCATGTCAGATATTGCCCTCCATCTCTAGTAAATATAAAAGGAGGCTCTCACATGCTTGGTATTGTCCCCCCTCTATTAAAAATGAAAGGAGGCTGAAGATCACAGGACATGTCTGTCCTGATGATACATGTCAGAGGTCCTGAAATGTGTGTTTCTCTTCTATATTACACATTCTACATCTCACAGGCAGCATCTTTCCACATACGGCCTCCCCTGTCTTTCAAACGGGACAGTAGGAGACACAACCCAAGGAACAACCGGGATCTGACAGAACACCGGCACAAGGAGAAGCAGGTCTGTGGAGCTGCGTGGCGCAGACCTGCACCAAAAACAACCATGTCGCACCAAATGTGTGCCATTATGGCGTCGCTTTGGGTTGTGAGTGTGCATGACATGCATCTACATTGAATGTAATGCACACAAAAGAAAACCCCACAGAAAAAGAGTCCCCCGTTTACACATGTTTTAACCTAGGTGGGGGCCAAAATCACCCAGGCGGCCCACCTTGGCCTTAGATAGGCAAGGCGGGCCACAGAGACTGACCAGGAACAGAGCTACAGGAAGAACGGCTCTGGGGCTGGTTTCCCAAAGCCTTCGTAACACTATGTCATTCTTAACTTTCACTTTTTCTGTCTTAACATTTTCACATGTTTCCTGAAGCATTCTTTGCTAAGAATATCTTCTCTACAACATTTGTTGGTAAGGTTGGTCTGGAGCTCTCTTTGACTCTTCTTAGGCTTTGAGTGATGTTTCAACTCACATTGCCACACACAACACCCATGTTGTCCTACGGTACAGTGACTGTGGTTCACCAGAACCACAGTTCCGGTGAACTGTGCACAGCGGGGGGTGCACAGCCTAAAAGGTTTGGAAATCGCTGATTTTGGAAACCGCTGATCATCTCCAGTTGAACAACTGTGGAAGAGCTGTAGTTTATAATAATGTAAGCATCCTATTGATGTTTTATTTGCAAAGATTCGTAGCGAAGTCATTCTTGAGGAAGCTCCTGAGAAACAGTTTGGGAACCAGGCGTAGAAAGTTAACAACTTTGGTAAGATTTTCCTTTTGAGTCTTCTTAGCACGCTAAGAAAGAACATTATCAGGAAACCGGCCCCTGAACGATATAGGCTATACAGTTACCTCATTCATCACCAGCCAAACTGTCCAGTAAGTTTTTATCCATACCCGTCAAAGTGACTTTTAACCCACATTTGGCAGGTTGGCGGGTGTTAATTTAGAGTTCTGCTGCAGATGCCAAGAGATCTGAGCTTCCCTAAGAAAAAGAGGCGGCTCTGCCTCTTTTTGGAGAGTGCGTCTGTGTTAAGGGACCAGTCCAACTTATTATCCTGGTGTACACCTAGATATTTATAGTTTGGCACCAAGTTGATTCTAGAGCATGTGCTTAAACTGGTAGCAGCAGTCTGGTAGCTCTGAATTTTCTAGTTGATTGGTTGTACCTGAGCAAGTTTATAATGGTATTTTCTAAGGGGCTGATGACTTCACTAAACCAGGTATTTTACAAATGTTTTAAAATGTTACTTTCACTTTGGTAAGGAGGGTCATACATACAGGGTGTACATACAGATACAGAAACATTCGATTGAATACATTCTAATTTCTAGGGTGTAATTTGGCAGGGTATGATGACTTTCTATAAGCACTGTACATCTTAAGATAATAGGCAGCAGTGGAGCAAAACAATTAAGGAATGGGGAGAAGCTTCATATGTAGACTATTTGTTCAATATACAGGTATGTGGTCAAGTCAGCAGAGGAGGCGTCAGAGATGTGAGAGGGGATGAATAGAGAAGCACAGACCTACTGAATAGACACTTAAACGTGAACTGACCTTTTAAGAGTTGTGCCACAAAGCATGTGAACATGGAGAATAACTGACAGACAGATCAGATCTCCTCCTCCTCCTCTGCTGTTATGCCTTCACATGCACACAAGACTCCATCCCCTCATACTTCAGACTAAGGCCTGTACACACTGGCTTTGACCCACACTTTTCTTACTGTCAATTAGTTGTGTTTGTGAACTGAGCACTGAAGGCAGGTTTAGTCTCACTGTAAATTGTTCTAAGTGGGAGTGCAACTGTGGATATCTGCATCGATACAGATGCCAATGTCAAACATGCATCAGTGGGAGAACAGCCTTAAAGAGGAACTAAGCAGGAGTTTTACTTTAAACTAAACAGCAAGAAGGTTCTGGGTTTGAACCTGCCGGCCAGCTGGGGCTCTTTTGTGTGGAGTTTGCATGTTCTCCCTATGCATGCGTGGGTTCTCTCTGGGTACTCCGGCTTCCTCCCACAGACCAAAGACATGCAGGTTAGGTTAATTGGCGACTCTAAATTGCCCATAGGTGTGGATGGGAGTGTGAATGGTTGTCTGTCTGTATATGTTAGCCCTGCGATAGACTGGTGACCTGTCCAGGGTGTACCCCGCCTTTCGCCCCTAAGTCAGCCGAGAGCTCCAGCTCACCCGTGACCCTAGTGAGGATAAGCGGTATAGAAAATGGATGAATGAATAAACTAAACAGATTTTGAGCAATTGTGATGGTTAAATGACTTGTTACAGGGAGAATGGAGGCTCTCTACCTTCCCCTGCCTCCAACCAGATGTCAGCTCGCGAGGAACATGGACTGCTTTACGGAACTATGACACAAACCCGCCCCATAATCCGTAATCTCTTGTTAACGTTACCCACCTCAGTAGACACCACTCCACGGATGGCCCTCTGGCCGGCTTTGTTTTTTTTTCACATTGCTGGGAATTTTTTACCACAGTGAAAATATGCACTCTGAAACTGTAGGGGGGGGCTCCATAGAGAAAAAAAACTGAGAGAAGTTCCCCTTTAAGTTTCTGCTGAGAAATAAAGAATCAGAACCTAAGGAATAGCAATATTATCACAGGTGGTTTAGTGAACTGTTGTGCATTTAGATTTCTATAAGACACAGAGTAAATGAAGGAGTCCTCCTCTCCTTTTCACTCCATTTTAACTCCATCAACCCATGTTCACCCTCTTAGTCTCTTGTCTTTTGATGCAGATCCATTTACAGAATTAATTTTTCTTAGCATTTTCTACTTTTAAATAAATACAGATTTAAATGATACATTTAAATCTTGCAGTGTTGGCAGATGTACCACTTCTTTGGGTGTTTTCTAGCTGAATGTGCTTATTTTGGCAAACAGTCACCGACTAACCAAGCCGCTTACTTTGCATTAGCTTAACAAGCCTGCAGTGTTGTATTGACTGTGGAAAGGTTTCAGAATGGATCAGTTTAGCTTCTCTTCTACCTGAAAGGTTTTTTCTTTCATCATATTGCGTCTCTTTTTCATTCGTTTCATCACAAAAGCTTAATCAGCTCTTTGCATGTGCTCTTCTGTCTCCTCCTTCCTTGTACCAGTCACACGTCTGTTTTTTGAACCATGCAAATGTCCCACAAATGAATGAACTGCGCTCATTCATCCTAAATTTAGCCCACTCTCCTGATCCCTTCACCATGGCTGTGGGAAACTCTGCACCCCCACCCCCCTTGCCCTGAATCCAGCAAGGACCCTGTACGAGCCGTCTTGTCAAGTGCCCGATTGTAAGTCATATGAACAGGTCCAGTGTTTGGTGTGTAGGTGTCCTTCCTCTGCCTCACAGCAGGGGCTAAAAAGTATGTTTCCCCTCTCTTTTCTCTCTCTCACACAGCCATAAATAACATAAAACAGCTCTTTATCCTCGAGCTGAAACAATGGGCTCCCTCATTCAGTTGAGTTACAGTATATCCACAGAACACCTCAAGGACAAAGAGGCTGAGCTGCTGGCATGGCTGTTCAGCAATTTATCCTCAAGGATGGCATTCTGAAAATGCTTTGTGGTCTGGACATATGTTTCCATCAAACCGTCCACTTCGAGGTTGAAGATTCCTAATTCAGTGACCTTTCTTTTAGGCACTTTGACCAAAGCTACTGTATAATTTTCTGCAATGAGTTTAAGCTGCTGTTTGCCAGCAGCCTGCTACTAGCATTCACCAAGCGTCTTCCAAAAAAGGATTGAATATTGACCTTGAGACTGTGTTACCGTGCAAACCAGACAAACACCATTTGCTGATTCTTCAAAGATTCACCACACACATTAAAAAATGGATGCCGCAGAGATGTAACATTAAAATCTCTCCAAACTAAATATTCAGTTGAGACTCACACAAGGACAGACTTGGAAAGAGAAAAGAGAGAGTTTGTGTTTGTGTGTGCGCGTGTAAACCAAAGGCCCCCGTAAAAAAAAAATACATAAAGTGTGAGTCAGAGCATATCCTTCCCTCAGATGGTGACGGGGGCCCAAGGACACCCAAGGCACACTCACCCACTCCTCCGAGGGTCCTGAAACAACTCGCTAGTGAAGGCCTCTTTGAAATAAGTGACCCTTGAAGAATCCCACCATATCTTTCATTTTTTCCATTTGCATCTTCTGTGTCATCAACACCAACAGCCTGAATCGTAATCATCAACGCCACCGGTACTGCTGTCATTCTCATTATCATCACTGCTTTCACATCTTTCATCGCTGCCCCCCTCTGCGTCATTATCACCATTATCATCGTCTTAATCATCATCCCACTCTCCTCCTTTTTGTCTCCGCCCCTCACAATGACCTGTTCCTCTGCCTGTCCTTTTTGTTTTCCTCCTCTCTGACAAATACCTCAGGCGGCCTACTTCTGACAAGACACACTGTTTGACTCACTAGTCAGGTCTGACTGAGATAAAACCACCTCAGTGTACAGCAGCCAGGGAGGAAGATGAGCTGTTCTTGAGTGGACCAACAGAAAAGAACAGACGGGAGCAGGGTGTAGAGATGGCTAATATCAAATGCATGCAGAGTAATGAAGTGATGTCACAGCTATGTGTACGTACAAGCCTCTGTTGTCCTTTGCCCTTGTCTGCCTCTCTTCCTCATCTTGTAATTGCAGCAACAATGGAGCGTGTCTATTGTTCAGGTGAAACTGTGAGGCCCAGTGACAAAAAAATCAAACTCTGTTCCACTACAACATCCGTGCCCATCATTAATGATCAATTAAAGCTGCAGGTAGTGATAAATGGGCCCTCGCACTTCCCTTCCCTCCACCAGACTCAGTGTTAACATGGTCTACAGGGACCATGTGGCAGCAGACAAGATGCACTGATTTTCATATGCATTGTCAACTGTGTCCACGGGGCAGAGGAAGAGCCACATGACAGGCAGACATCTGTCTGAGTATCAGACCACAGAGTGAAAACGTCTTAGAAATTAAAGGACTGTCAGTCAACAGGAGCATTTTAGGCAGTTAGGCTCTGCTGTGAGTAGACCCCTCTATCAAAGATGGCAGATGGCGACGGCAACCCTAACCCTGACCCAGCACATAGAACATCTGTCTGACATGTCCTTTATGCCTCCTCCAAACAACCCCAATGTGGAGGGGTCATAGACCATTCCAAGGGGCACTATTGAGGCATTTTTCCCCATCCATGTGCAAGAACCTAAAATGCATAACTTTTCACCAAGCTCAATGCATGTGCAGTTCTGTGAGTTTTCAAGCATGTTCAGGCCATCAAAAAAGTGAAGAAGAAAAACAAGAAAAAGAAGAAGAAACTTTAAAAAAAAAACAATATGGTCCTCCCACCCTCCACTTGGCTCAGGTCCTGAATAAAGAACTGATGGAAAGTCGTTGACAGAGGATGGCAGGAAGGTGGGGTGCCCATTTCTCCAAAAAGAAGTGGACAGTGTGGGATCCAACCCAGTTTTTACAGAATAAAAGACAAGATGGCTCCCAGCAGGGCAATTCTGGCAACATTTTGCATTAAAATATTCACTCTATTAAGAGTAATACGGCTCCTATTATTTGTGCCTTAACACATTCTCTAGCCTGCTGGCTCCACACAAGCAGGAGCACTTTTGAAATGAATGATATGTGACTGGACCCATTCAAAGGCCTCATTTTCCAGGACACTTCGGCTCATGGTGGAGCATGTGCGAAGCTTTTAAAGGGTAATATAGAGCGAGGGATATAGTAGATGCTGAATGATGAGGGCTTTGTTCATGTGTGTCTCACATTTAAGCATGCATGGTTTTATTTTTTGTCCCTGAAATATAAAGAGCTGTTTTTTTGTTGTTTTTTTTCGAGACAGAACCTCAACCTCATCAAAGTCAGTCAAAGCGTCTTATGTGGAACTAGAAGCAGCATGTTTCCAGGAGGACAACTAGCTCTGGTTACTTCCAGGAAGTAGTCCTGAGTGGTCTTTGCTAAAGTTTGGTTAAAGCGCTCTCCTACAGTGTGACAGTGGTCATCTCCCCGAGGGTAAAGCGTGACTGCTGAGAACAGTGGTGTCTCTGCAGCAGATAAATGTTTGGACAGGAGAGGCTTCAGGTGGCTCTGAAAACAATGGGATCAAACAGGACCATCAAAGACATCTACCAGGATCAAAGGCTGGCAGACACAACTTCACTCCCAGTCCATATACCAGCAGAGATAGAGAATTAGTAAGTATTAGAACGCTGGTCTGGCAGTATTGGTGCCAGTGGTAGTTTTATTCATGAGCATCACAGCGCAAATAGAAACATCAAAGGAGTAAAAATGTGAGCAGTGAAGTGTTTACGGTGATGTATGCAGCCAGCTTTAAAAAGGGACCATTGGTAAATCCCACAAACGTGGAGCGAGGAGCTCATTTAAAAAACAACCTGGCCAAACTCTGCCAGACCTGGGTCATGTGAGAGCCACTTTCTTTGACAACTCAATAACACGCAGACGGAGCCGAGGTGACCTTTTCCCTGCACTACCTCACAAACATGACAAAATCAATCTTGCTGCTGCTGACTGGGGGTGATTTTGCATCCATGAACCATGGATGGCGAGCGTCTGAACCTCAGATGGAAGACACACTGCTCACCTGTACCTGCTGACCGTTCCACAATGGAGGCACATTCAGGCATATTTTGCTTCTTTCTCCATGTTTATTATTCCACCTCTGTCTCTTAGTAATCGGTAGCAGGGGGGAGTCTACTTTCCACCTCACACCGCCTCCCTGGTTATCAATAGAACCTTTCAGAAAGGACCTTTCCTCTGCTGATTGAAACATCATTTCCTGCAGGACCAGCACACTGGGGCTATTGAGATGTGCCCCTTGTAACTCTCTCACTACAGCTTTCATATTTACTAGTGACCCTTAGACTTCAGGGGTAACATGCATATGGTATCAGCTTGCAGCTTGGGGTCTTGAGGGTGCACGGGGAACAAATGCATCCACACATACATTCTCAGCATGGAACAGTTGCTCTGAGACAGAGGTCTTCACTGCAGCTTCTGCTCTATTCCAAATTAAATAAAAGACAACTTGATACTCCAAACATGAGACTGAAACATCAGGGCCAAGTCAAAAAAAGCAGAAAAGGGCATCCATACAGTATAATACTAAATTAAAGAAGCCACCAATCAGAAATGTGTGACACAACCACCTCTCCTTGTCTGCAGTCACTTGAGCAACAGCCTGGCCACTGGTTACACATCATAAGTATTAGCCTGTCTATAATGAAGGTTACTGTGTGCACAGACAGGCTCACAGAAGAACATTTGCGAACTGGAGCAGGTCCACTGAGCAAGTGGAGCTGTGTGTTAAGTCGCAATGAGCATCACAAATCCTCTGGAATGAAGATACAAAAATAAAACATACTTAAGAAGTAGATGTGTTGATCCAGGACACAATGAGGAAGTGAGAATATGAAAAGGGGAGATGTCAAAGTCCTCACTGCTGAAATAACTAATAGATTTGAATGGTGAACACTGAACGACTGTGGAATCAGTGAAAAAGACTGTAAAAGCAGCAGAGAGCACTGGGTAATTGTGCAGAACTAGTAGGGGGAGTGGGGTAAGATGAGCCACTTTTCTTATTCAGGATCACTACATCAAGACAATTATAGTTTTGCTGCGAACTAATATATCTTCAGATATTTCAGGATGTTGTGCATCTCTACACACAGACAGAATGAGTGTAAACATAACTCTGTTGATCATATAGCATGTCCAATGTGTGTGGGGTAAGTTGAGCCACCCCCCTCCTTCCCTTCCATCCATCTCCCACCTCCCCTTTTACTCCATATTCCACCTCTCCAGGTTGCAGGGGAACACTAACAACTGGGATCTTCTCTCTGAGCCACCAACTCAGTGAGGTTTGGGAAGTTTTGTGAATACATTTTATCTTGGGAAGTGTTCCTCATCTCTCCCTTTGAAAGTAAAGCTTGGCTTACCATAAACTGCTGTACCTCTTCTCAGGAACTTACTTACTGTGATCATAAACATCCAGAAGCTTGATTTAATAATTAGGACATATACAGACTAAATACACTCATTAAATGTGTAGGGCAGCCAAATGGCTCGACTTACCCCAGAATATTGACTTCATTAGTCCCCACAGCACTTTCATGCTAGGTTTACTACCTCATGTAGTACCTCATAGACACCACAACTCATGTATAAAACTCATTTATAATGATCTCTTTTGGTGTAAACATAGTATCAGGAAACTTATGATCAACTGATTTCACTTTCAGAGAGAAAAATGTTTTTTTGGACATAAATGTCAATCCACTTTA
>OMNW01009512.1:0-12963 GCA_900303245.1 Selene dorsalis
GAGTTTACGGTGAACTTTTTGGTATTTCTGTTATCATATTCCTGCAGGGATTTGTTGTTCTTCCTATAATTTCTCACATCAGGACCATGCTATATTCTAAGAGATGTTTATTTTGCTCTCTGTAGGTTCCCTCTTTACATTTGGAGCAGGGCCGAGCAATTCCACAATCATTGAAGCTCGTATCTCCATTGATGCAAACTCCACCACTGGTCCCAACACCTCCACGAGCAGCTCTGCAGCAACCAGCAGTGCGAGCACCACGACCACTACAACTGACATTCTTACTGCTAAAAGTAAGTCTGATGTTGTTGCTCATCAGTGTCTGTAGAGTCAGTTAATCTGTTATGATATTATGATATGTAGGGATTTGTACTTATTCCTGTAATTTACCCATGAGGCTGTTTGATGTGTTAACAGCTGTTTTGTTTCCCGCTGTGCAGATTCCCTCTTTACATTTGAAGCAGGGCAGAACAATTCAACGATTATTGATGTTGGCATTTCCATCTCCACAAATTCATCTGCAGCTCCAAACAGCTCCGCAAGCAGCTCTGAAACTCTCAGCAGAAGTACCACCACCACCATCACCACCACCACAGCGACTGCAGCTACCACTGCTAGCATCCCCCCAGTTAAAAGTAAGTGTTAGCACAGTTGTGCCAAGATGCAGAGAATAGATCATTGTCATTGTCATCTCAAGAAAAAAAAAAGTCACTGCATTTCATTTAGACTGTGCCAACTGTCCTCTTTGCAGCCCTTGTTAAACTCTCACTGCAGCATTGCCTCCACAGCAGGAGTCCTCCATACTGTAAAGCTTCCCACTGAGCTGCAGTGCATCAACATTATGCAGACAGTGTGGCGCACACTGATAATTGATCCTGTTAGCGTGAGTGAGGGCAGCAGTTGTGGTAAATGAAAGATTATGAGCAGTATCTTCAGCATTTCCACAAAAGCTGCACCTACAGTATTGGGTTATTATGTGAAAAGCACCTTCCTTGCCCTAAAGGCCGGTTTCTGTCTCAATGTTCTCGTTCAACTGCCAAAATCACATGGAATGAGAGAGGGGTTGGTAGGCAGATGCCTCAGGGACAACAGAGGGCTTTCACAGAGTCTGAAAGACGGAGACAATACATGTAGGCTGCAATCCAAAAGCCCATTTACCTTTGGAATGGAGTGTGTGACGAAGGCTGTTGTGCAGCTATCTGTCTGGATGTTCATGCTCGTCCCCCCCTGAATGCCACACTGTGGCATCTGTTTGGGCTGCTTGTGGAACACTGACATCTGTTATGTCAGTTATGTAGGAATTTGTCTGACTGTACAGCTTGTGCATTAAAAAAAAAAAAAAAAGTCCCATTTTGTCTAAATGGTTCATTCAATCTGATATTTTTGTCCAGTTATTTTGTTTGTCGGAGTGAAAACTAATATAGCTGCTTGGGGAAAAAAAAAACTAAGCTACAGCAAAGGCTTTAATTTCTGCTAAAGAATACAGGATCCTGCAGGGATGTTCTCTCCTAATGCAGGTTGATGGACAGAGTTTTTGTTTGTAGTTCCTCAGTGGGAGTTTTCTTTGACTTTTCTTGACTCTAATTGCCCCCCCTAGGAACAATAAGGGATCTAAGCCATCACACATCCACACGCAACTGCCAACAAAAGGCTTCAGTCCACTGGTGGTGGCGTGGGTGTCAGCTTTAGGATTTAGATCTTGTTGTATCAGGCCTGTGCGGGATTAAGGCTATTTTTAGATTTATGATATTGACTCATCTCGTGATCTGTACGCTGACAAATAGCCATTAAATTACATTTGATCATCAAGGCCGATTTATTGCAGAGCATCATGATATTAGGAGATGTTGCCCCATACTCAGTTCTCAGAGAGAACTGGCCACACAGCTGCACCAAGATAATTGAATCTGCATTGGTTCCACTGAGAAATATTAGTAGCTCATGGTCTGAGAAACAGCAGAAACACTGTCCTGAACTTTCATAAACCTTTTATATACATGCGTCTCTGAAGATGCCAACAATGCCTCGTTGTGTGTATTCACAGAGTTTGTGGCTGCGGCAGTTCGTTCTCATTTCGACGACTGTCCAGACTCTCACCGCCATTTCTGCTTCCACGGCACGTGTCGCTTCCTGATATTAGAGGAGACGCCTGCATGTGTGTAAGTCAACATTTACCCAAATATGAAATATCAGGCTTGTTTTCAGTCATTGTTTAGTTTTTTCAGTTTTTTTGTGTCTGAAACATTTGAAATTGATGAACATAAGCTAATGCAGCTGAAACACCTCTCAAAATGAAATGTGATAATGTAACTCTAACCTCTCACATACACTATATATGAAATTAAAAACACTCTTTTGTCTATTGAAAGTATATATAACTTAATTTTACCCTGGGCTTTACTGTCCAGTGTGGTCCTGACTAGGTAGAATATACATTTTTGACTGAATTAGTGAAATCAAAAACTTTGAAAAAAGACAGATGTTAAAAAAAGCTGTAGAATGACTGTGGTCTCCTGACTTTAACATGCTGTTTCAGCAGCAGCAGGACACTGCAGTCATTTCCACTGGATTCCTCACACACTCTGGTCTTTTATTTTGAAATCTGCAAAAACTACTGTGCTCTGCTCATGGTTCCACACAGATTAGTAACCGCTCTGATTTGTGCTTCATATAAAATTCATGAGCCACAGTTTCTCTGGTTAGACTGATCTGACTCCATGTTTCAGGTGTCATGCAGGCTTCGTCGGGATGAGGTGTGAGCACGCAGACTTGCTCGCTGTAGTAGCAACTAATCACAGACCACAGACCGTTGCCACAGTGCTGGTGTTGTGTGTCATTGGGTGTGTTCTGATCATGGTGCTGTGTACACTTTTACAGTGAGTAACAAGTATATTTTATTCTATTCTTACAACAATATTGAACTCTCCTTCCTGTGCACCAGTCTCTGGACACATGATTGATAAACACAGCAGTATGAGACCAGTTGATTTTTGTAGGACTTTTTTAGTACTCAAGTCTTTTATTTTCCAGCTGCTGGTGGAGGCAGGACTGTCACAGACGGAGACACGCACACCACTACGTCCCAGAGAAGCATGCAGCGTCCTGCTACCCCTCTGAGAGCGGTACCTTTGTTTATTTCTTACGTTTTTTAAAAAAAGAAAAAATTGCATGTGCATCGTGTTTGTTTTCATCTGCCAGGTTTAAATAACTGAAATGAAGGCCTAACTCTTCATAGCTTTACAGCATTTGATGAATGCTGCTGGTCCAGTGCACGCTGTAAATACAGGCATGAGTAGAATAAAGAGCTCTACATTTCAGCCAAAAATCAACAATGTGTGTGTTTCTCTATACTTTCCAACTCTCCCAGTGGCACTGAGCTGTTTGTCCTTATTCAAAGTATAAATAGGTCACATTATCATTCTTTCTTAGAAAAATGTTACTCCAGCAGGAATTAACAGTGCAATGTGTAGGGGACCACTTTCAGTGGTGGATTAATGCACATTTGGTGCAGTGGTATTTATGGCAGTATGACGTACGTGGGATCTACTTAAAATAACCTACAATGGACACATTTAGGGTTAACATGTGACACAGTGAAATGTCGCAGCTCAGTGAAGTGTGTGGTTTTTTTTAGTTTTTTTTTTCTTAGTGTGAATGCCTTTAGGATTCACACTTTAGTTTTTGGACAACAGTTGAGATATATTGCAGAGATAAGAAATATCAGGCAATACTTGTTAGTAGGTCTATATCGTTTTGTGGCAGGATGGCTGGGTTATGGGATTTGTGGGCAATAAGAAAAAGAATGTGCCCGACCTTATTCTTAAGAGATCTTGCATCCTCACAGGAAAGAAAGAACTTACCGACTCATTATTTCCCTTTCAGTGGTTTGAGACATCTTGCTGGAACACGAGCTGTTTGCATCATGGCGTGTTTAATTTTCCTCATCTGTCTGGTCCGCAAACCCTCAGGATTGCATCCAAAGTGGTATTCACATGTTCTACCCAAGCACACCTGGCCAGAAGCAAAGAAGCACTATCTGCAGTGAGGCTGAGGTAGGCCTGCTTCATATGGGTGGTTAAATGTTCCATGAGATTTAGTTTTTTACACTGACAGGGACTTTTGGACTGCAGCAACATAGGAACATGTTTGCTTCACTTCTTGATTCTGGGGAAATGCAGGCAGAACTGTGAACACTCAGCCTAAAGCTGAAAAAGCTGCTGCCAAATCCTACATTGGAAGAGCTCCGTGCGTCCTGATTACTGTTTATGGCTGCTCCTAGAGGACGTGAGAAGTTACCTACAAGGCCATTAGTAATCCGGTGCAGATGCAGAATAGGAAATGTGTTTATTTGTGGGCTGTGGGACAATAACAATTCATTGACTTAAGTCAGAAGACCCCCAATTCCTATCTTTGTCTTTTAATATCTACGCACACTTTTCATCAGAACTTTACAAGCACAGAGGACATTTTTTATGAAATGATGGTGGGGAAACTGATGCTTTAAAAACATTTTAGTGTCTGTTTTTAACGAAGGAACTCACGTCACCTGACAGGAGTAGGAATTGTACCTGGACTGACTGCTAACGGATTAACAACCCTGGACATTCATGGACGTCCATCGTTCGCTATACACGGTTGCAACTGAAATTTGTTTCAAACATGATTTTCATATGTCGGAGGAAAAGGAATCTTTCTGGTGATATTTCAAATGGTTTGATGACTCCAGTTTTGCCACTGAAGTGAAAATATCTGTGAGTTTTGTTTTGTTTTTTTTAAATTCCTGAGCCGTACTTGAACATGTTCATGCATTAGAGGTTTTTATTTGGAGCTATAACTGTATTGACACATGCACATCCTGGGTGGCCACATTGTTTTTCTGCAAGCTTGCTCACTGTTCATAAAGAAACCCCTGCACTTACTGTACATTGTAGTCACTTGAAAAAGCGTCCACATAATGAGAGATGCCAAATACACAAGTTTCCACCTTTGCCTCAATGAGCACTGATCGGATGAAAACCACGGTTTGTACACATCCTCTTAAGCATGCATGCACCTAAATCACACTGTTTTTATTATTATTATTATTATTAATATGAGCACTGCTTCTGCTTTGAATTTAAATAATTTTAAAGTGGGAAAAAAACCTCTGAAGTTTAAAAATTGAAGATATTTAAGATTTCCTTTAAAAAAAGACTAGGAAATATAATTGGTGAAGGAATAAGAAACATTATTACAAACTGACACAGATATGAAGTATACGCATGCTTTGTGTTATGAGACAAAAGAAAAAAAAAAAAACACCAACCAATGTGATGGTATTTCTATGCCAAAAGATTCTGAGGGGATGATTTGCTTGTCTTTGTTTACAGTATGTGATGATATTTTCATTTACGATATGTGTTAATGTTTGTTATTACAGCATCGATGTGTAACTATCAACAACACACCGAGATATTCTGTGTATATATGTATGTATGAATATATAGTGTCGATATACAAAGATCATCGGAGGAGGGGAACCTGCTGATGATTAACCCTTTACTCTTGTCACAGTTGGAAAGCCTCCATTAATGTGTTTTCCACTGAAGAATTAAAAATGCAAGTATGTGTTGGTGTCACTGTATTTTTTATGAATACATTTATTAATCAGTTCTCCATCTCTTGAGCCCTTTTTTCTCTTCTTCTTTTTTTTTTTTTGATCCCTCGCGTGACCCTCTTTTCACTTGTGAAGCTCTTTGCTTTTTTATCTTCCTTCAAATACCCTGATTTCCGGACACTCAGCTCTTCTATTTTGCTCCTCAAGACGGAAATGCCAACATGAAACCCTGAACCTCAGGCACAATTGAACAAAGAGCTCAACTCTTGAGTGCTTTTATAGCTGAAGGAAATATTTTAGTCCTCCTCTATATTGCCATTAAGTTTTATTTATTTATATGTCATTTAGAATTTATACCTATTCATGTTAAAACATTAGTTCACTGTAAAAGTCTGAATCCGCTGTGTGCCGTTGGGTTGACGTCTTCCCTGCTCTTTCCTTTCGCTCTGCATGAGGAGCTTCGTTTTTTTGTGTTGCAATCCCATTATGTCTGCAATTGGATTTCAGTGGAGCCCTTTAGAGCCGTCTGGCTGAGCTACTAAACCAGCTTTGAATTAAGCAGCTCTTGTGGGTGCTTCCCTAAAGATACACAATACCCTGTAACATACAAAGCAGCGCAAGGGGAAACAAATGAAAGCAGGCGAAAACAAGGCAAGACAAATCAAAACTGCTGGCTAATAAAAAATGGGTTCCCTGGTCCCCAAGTTTTTTGAAGTGGCCGGCAGTTTTATGAACAACAGGGGAGTCTTTTTGAATCTTTAAATCTTATTTGGACAAGTGTCAATCCCTATTCCCTATAAGAGGCTGGGGCTCTGCTTTGAATTGCAGTGCCATTCTGTTTTCTTTCTTCTTCTTGTGCCTTTGATCCCTGGCCCAACATTCTCATTATCTGCCTCTGACCAGATGGTTTGAAATAAGAGTATTTACAAAGGTATTAGGGTTAAGCAACCCTGCCATGTTCTCCTAACTGCTTAGCACTAAAACAAATCATTAGGAACGATAAAAGCTTTGTACCTTCAGTTAAAAGGTCACCTCATGTAATTTGCACTCGTGGCTGCTCCCGAGGGTGAGAGGTCACAATATATCCATTGATTTAATTATTTTTATTGTAATCTTTATATCTTAATGATTATAAATTCATTTGATCTTTTGGGTCAGTCATTATGAATTTATGTCGTATGCATTCTGCCTCTCTCCATGCTTTCCTGTTCATCTGGTTAAAGTTTATTTTGTCAGAGTTCCCTTTAATCACTAACGATGGCAACCGCTAATTGTATATTACTTTTTATACGTAACAGATTTTAAAATATACAAAGCCGCAAAAATATCAAATCTGGTTTGAATTACTGTTATAAAAACATGAGAAAATAGTGAAACTAGAATTACTACCTTGTGGTTTGTATTCCTCCAGCAATAGTTTCAGATTACAGCTCCATTTATTCAGAGCCATAAAAGATACTGACCCTCTATGTGGAATTTTGCCATGTGAAGTGTTGAGTAATGACTCAAAAGTGTTTCATAAAGTCTCCATGCCCTGAAACCCCTCCCCCCATCCCCATGATACAGTCAGTTCATCCTTCAGTCCTAGGGAATGTTGGTTGGGCTAGATTTGAGAATTTCGGTCAAGGTGTTACTGACGCACCACGTCCATGAGAGTGAGCTGGGATCTGTTTCACAGATTCTAAAGTGACATCTTTAGTTATTTGTTTAATTTGACTTAAAGTGCAAAAATGTTTACAGATCAGTCAAGCTTTAGGCCTTCTTCCTGTCTCACACTTTGCTATCAACTGAAAAGAGACTCAGTACAGTTATTTGATGTTGATTGGTTCTGATTTATTTACAGTTAAAATGCATGATAATTTCATATAGTTTATATATTACTCTGGATTTTTCTCTACAAGTTCACTGGTTGAGTTTCCTCAGGTAAATGTACCTACATCCCTGCCATAAGATCCTTAACTGCACCACAGTGAGACACTTAAGCCCATGTCTGTTTGGCTTTAGTCCATGTGTTGCTGAAGCCATGACGGCAGCTCCTCCAGGGAGCTGAGACGATGCTCTCGAGGAACTTCGGGTTGGTCGTGTTTGCCGTTTCGGTCTAACAGGAGCCCGTGGATGCCCACAGACCGAGAGGTGAGGTAATCATTCACGTAGTGGTCCCCGACATGAGCTACGCTGGCGGCTGGTACAGCGCACCTCTGCAGTGCCTGGTCAAAAATGACCGGATTGGGCTTTGCTACACCTGCTTCTTCTGATGTTATCAAAAAGCTGAAGTTAGTCAGCAGGCCACACGCACGCAAGATAGCTTCTAAGCGGATGTCAAAGTTGGAGACCACACCAAGCTTTAGTCCCATAGAAGAACAAGTCTCCAGGGTCTTCTTGGAGTCTGGAAATACCTAAAACAAAGGCACATTACACAGCATCAGAGGCTATTTTCTGTATTATCGGTTAATGTTTGCAGACAGTGATTATGAACAATGCAAATAAAAACAATTGCTGTCAGTTTGTTCACTGAAACTTGAAATAATTTAACATTTCTTAAACATAATTCAAACATCTACACTTTAACACAAACATCTGTTGTTTATAATTAAATTACCATGCAACAAACCATACATTTCAAACATATTTATCATAAATTAACAACTCCTGGATGAGTTGATCTGTTATTTACCTCCCAGTTCTCTGCGTTGCAGAAATTATGATACAGGTTGTGAGACAGTGTGTTGAGCAGGGCTGGGTCTTGCACTCTGCACTGAGAGAAAGTGTCCCTCACCACCCCCGTCCACCAGGACTGTCCATCCAGGCCCTGTGCGATGCCATAGTTGGGATATTTGATGGAATAATTTCGATATGCAAGGCGGAAAGCAGTGTCCACCTCCACTGGATTAAGTTTCAGCCCCATTTTTTTAGCCTCCTTGCAGTACTGCTCTCCCACAGACAGACGCACCTTCAGCAGGGTGTCCTTCACGTCCCACAGCACCCAGCGTAGAGGAGCTCGCATTATACCTGGACAGGTAAGACCACCAACATGAAACAGATTCAAGTTTAACCAGAGAAAAACTATTTTGTAGACATTTCTGTGTTAACTGTTCACTTCACAGTTCACTACGCTAGTTGCGTTTTCTGTTTAGTTCAGTTTGTTGTGCTCTGAGAATTGTGTTAGACTAAAGACAGCAAGAGGGAAAAAGGTCCATGACCTGGGTATCTGGTTTTGCCATCAGACACACCACACCACACCACACCACACCATGAGCAGTGAATAGTGAGTCTGGTTCTCACGGCCAGGATTACCAATCAGAGTTAATCTGAAAATTACACTGTATTACATATAATTTGCTTTGTAATTATTTAATGAATAAAAACCACAAAACTGCCTGAAATGATAAAGAGCTCAATGAGGACTCTGTATTTACATCTAGGCTACTAGTAGATGTTATAGTGGTATAGTTTTGATGTTTACATATACAATACAAATTACTTTATTAATCCCCAGTGCAGAGTGCATTTTGAATGGTAGGTGTTGCACTTAATAATGACATTAAAAAGTTTATCAGACTCAAAATGACAAAGAAGTACTTTGTTCTACCAATCAGGAAGCTGTGTGGTTGGAGAATGGATTTGGATTTGTGATGAGTTCAAGGCCAGCTGTTTCATTCAGCTGTCTCTGCAGCAGTGAGACACAGCACCAGGATCCTCACACTACAGCAGCCACATAGAATTTAACAGTCTTAGCATTTATATATGGGCTCGTCCTGCTGTGGCAGGATTTAAACTTCTGCAACACTGAGTAGTATATTTTATATTTAGTTTGAATACATAGAACATAGAATGTGACTGTTTTACATATTCCCTTAACCTCAACTCCTATCTGGATCAATTATGGGTCAATAATTTGTTGTTTTTATATTCCCACAGCCAAGCACAGACCAATCCAAAAAAAAATCTTATAGCGTATTTATCTTTAATATTCTAAGCCGACATGTCAAAAGTTGAGCTTCTAAAATGTCAACACTTGCACCTGTTTGACAATACAAAAATCTAATCATGTTTTTCCAAGTGCTATGAAGGACATGTGTGTGTCTCGGTCCTCTGGGCAGTTAGCTGCTTACACTGACTGGTAGGTGGGTAGTCCAGACTGGCCTGTACCGCCCGCCCTCTACTCATGGACTTATCAATAACATTTTGATGTATATTAAAAACAGGCCCATGGTTGGAGTCGTCACCGTCGTCAAGGTAACGAATTCTGACTCCATTAGCTGCTACTTTGTTATTGCCGCTAGCTAGTAGCAGTGACTTATTCAGTAATATCAGGTAACTTTCAGCACTTCAAACACGAAGCTATGTTGGACAGCTACTTGTCCAAAGAGGCGTCTCACTACAAAAGCTGTACCAGAGAAAACATTACCGAGGTCAAGTCTACACGCCTGTCTGCGGATGTTCACAGTTTGCTCTGGTCAGCTGCCTCCTCCTCCTTCTTCTTCATGTTCTTCCGCCTCTTCTTCTTCTTCTTTGGGTCTTTTTCGGCAGCTGCTGTCTTTTAGAGTTTAGCGCCACCACTTCTTCTAAATGGAATAATAACAAACAGTAACCTTCTGCTTGAACAGTTTTTTCTCCTATAAATTTTATCTTATTTATTTTCTGTGCAATTGACTGCAGAACACACCCGTGACAAAGCGTCGTAAACCTTTTATCTATACATCCAGTCCAGCAGGCGGCGGTAGAGCCCCGTTGAATGTTTATAAGAAGTGTCAGCCACATGCGTACATGCAAGTGGATGGAAGACGAGCTCTGCCTTAGCTAAACTACCCTTGTATATGATCTAAAACCATATATACATAGATTTTTTTCTTTTTAAGAATTTGGAATGACCTGACATTAGAAACACAATGGCTACTCCTGCTCGGCGCATGTTTTGGAGGTTAGAGGGTCTATTTTGTGTGTATAAAAGCCCCGGTGTTCACTGGAAACTGGTTCGGGATAACATCGAGACAAACCTCCTCAAAGGTGAGAATAACACACCTCCACCTCTCGACAGCAGACGTCTGTGCCGGCTGTGGAGTTGAAACATACTGCAGCCAATGTGGAGATCATCATCTAACACATTGTTCCCTGCACTTCAACATGGATGCTAACACCTGCTGACCTGTGCTGGTTCACAGGGCTTAATGCTGCACCGTCCTTGCCTTGTCCTAAAGAAGTCCGTTTCCTGACTCACCACCACCCAGAGAGTGATGCCGAGGCACCCAAGGGACTCACCCTGTCTGCAGCCTCTGTGCCTGCATTGTCTAAAAGTCCTCTGGGTACGTGTCCCATGTTTTTATATGGTCAACTAAAACTACACCAGACTGCGCTGGACAGTCATTCTGTTTGTAGTAGATTTACTTGTTGTGTTGTGTTGTTGTGTGGCTTGTGATCTTCAGGGTTATTATCCAATAAGATACCTTGATAAAACTGGAAATGAATTTCCCCCCTCCATGATGGTGACCTGTCCAGGCCCAGAGGCTGCACAGCTCCATGTCGTTGGTGTGCAGTGCAGTGTGTGTTGAAGACAGCACACATCACAAGTCTTCTCAGATCCCTGCATTCACATAAACAACAGCTTCTTGTAACAAGCAAATCATGAACTATTTTATAAGTTAATAAGCTTGATGTCACACGTCCAGTCTGGTATAATCAACTTCACTCTAACCTTGATGTATCCTGACTCCAATTAACTTCCACTGATGTCACTAGCCAAGAGGCTGACAGTCTTTTTGATGACTTAACTATGTTTCAGTGTGGGCAAAAACAATACAATAATTGTGTGTTCACGGTTAAAATAGATTGTTTGTTCATTATCGTAACTTGATCACACATTTAACACAGTCTAGTAACTTAGTATTTTTCTCTTGTAGTCTTCTCATTATATTCAGTTTTGGAGAAAAAAACAGCAGCAACAGCTCAGAACAGTTTGATTAATGGTAGTTATGTGTTTTTCTAATATTAAAATACAACAATTAACATGATCATGTGCACATTGTATTAATTATGATTATTATACATGTTGAAGTGTGTGCTCTGGAAGAGGTCAGGTCAACTTCAGCATTCCCCACCCAGCATGGCCTGTCCTTAACCACTGGTTTTATTTAAAATACATAATGCAAGAGATGAGGTCTGATGGCTCATTAGTGATGTTTGAAGTTTGTTTACAGCCAGAATGACTGAATTACATTAAGGTGCAGCTGTTGTGTTTGTGCACACTCCTGACTGTACATGAGTCAATGCTGTGTTTTCTCTGTGTTTCAGTCACTGGACCAGAATTCCAGCGTATTCGAGTCGGGGTGGGACATCGCCTGGATGCCTTTTCCTCTGGTGTTCTAGGTGTGAATGTGTATTTTGTTCCAGTCATTGTCTTTTTCTTACGTGTAGCATCTCACAATAGTCACTGCCTTCTTTTTCTTCAGTTCTTGCAGCTGGTAATGGAAACAAGGTCCTAAACGATCTCTACAGAACACAAGTCACCAGGGTAATCCTTGATTTCCATTAGTTTCATGTGAGAAATAACAGTAGAATGAAATGGAGGCACAGTGTAAACAGGTTTGATTCTGTGTGATACACTTCAGGACTACACACTGGAGGGAGAGTTTGGGACTGCAACAGATGATTTCACCTACACTGGTCGTGTTATGGAAAGGTCCACCTATGGTAAGATGCCTCACTTTTTCACACAGTTATATTTTTCATTTTCCAAGGCACTGACCTCTACAGCTGTAGACATGTTGTAGACAAACCTGTCCTCTCTCTCACAATGTGCCCAAAGAAGCAGAGGGACTTACAGAATTTAAACTGTGAGCCTCTGAGTGCAGCCAGGTCCCTTCTTGCTCCCCACTGACTCCAATACAAAGATACAAGCAGAAGTTTGTTTTTTGAAGTTTGTTCTTCTTTTTAACTTGCAAGGGTTTCCAAATTATTTACCCTTGTAACACCAAAAACATATCAACATGTTCAGGAAGTGCTCTGCTTCTTTTTCTGGTAGGAGCTACCATTTTTCAGAATAAACCCAAATGTTAGACCAGCACAGAGGCAGAGAATCGCCCTCTTGCTGCCTCAGCCTGGGGTCCGTTCATCGTTTTGGCAACGGCCTCAAATTGCCGTGGCAACCTGTGAACCTCTTGCCAGAGCCACAGCTGAGACCAATTCATTAATCAGGGTCTCCTCTGATATTTCTGCAGTTAATCTACTTCTGACCCGTATCTCCCATACATTTACTTAGAGTCTTTGTGAAACACAACCACACACATGCGTGCACACTCGTCTCCCACACACACAAATACACAGACAGGTTGACAGCTCCTCAGTGTCGGTGCTCAGAGAAAGTTGATCAT
>OMNW01009513.1:0-27376 GCA_900303245.1 Selene dorsalis
TGCAAATTAAGTGAGCAGTGCAAGGCCATTTGGGAGATCAAAGCTGTTAGTTTTAGTTGGAAAAGGTCTTCAAGTGCTGGAGATGCATTTTTTTCTACATGAAAGACTTTGTCATTCGCTGACAGTTTCACCTGAATCAAGGCTCGCAGCGGAGCCGATGTGTGGGAGACTGACAGAAAAGAGTGTTGTTTATTTGAATGAAAGATGAGCAATACACACCTTGAAATGTATTAAGTGAACAGCTTTGTAAATAACCAAATGCAGACATGACGCTTTTCTTTTGTGCAACAAGATCACCAGTTGGACTCGGAAAAAGTCATTTGAAATGATTACTTGTTCCGTAATGTCTCAGGCATGGTGTCTCACCTAAAATATTTAGGTGATCTTTTCTGTCCGCCGTTCTGCGTAGACAGATGATGTCACACATTTAAGCAGGGATGTCTTCCCCAAGCAGTGCTTTTCACTTATTAAAAGATCAATCAAATATTTATTAGACAAGTGCACTTTTCACAGGAGACGAACATGCTCATAAATTTCCAGCCGTGTAGGAGTTTGACTCGGCCCATAAATGATTCTGTCTGCTTCACTAACTTCACTAAAGTCTTAAACAATTCAGGATCCTTTCCATTTAAAGCAAAGACGACCCTGTGAAGGCGGTAACTCATTCAAAGCAGCAGCACTTGCTCCTGAGGTGCATCATCCGCTAATGTGCGCCGAGTGATTTCCTATTCACAGTGGTAGGATTGTAATTCAGAAAAAGTCTTAGTGGGAAAACCCAATTAAGTTGCCATGAAGGGGCATGTAATAAGATTCTGTCACTCTGTAATGGAGTGATGGGCCCGGTAATGAGGCGGGTGCATGTTGAGCTCTCACTCTGAGCAGATTTCAATCAGGGTCATCATGGGAAGCATGAATTTCCTAGAAAATAGGATACCACACCTCACCCACTGGTTTGGTAATTGTAATAAGGACAAATTATACCTTGTTAAGATGTATGATTCATTGTGCAGTTTCTGCAATAAATATACATTAAGAAAGTCAGATTTAAAAGGCTGTAATATCTACTTTAATGCTCCATGACAAACCCAAACTAAATAAACAATTACATTAACTAATGGATAACGACTATTGTGACAATCCGTTCATGGTTTAAAAAATGTATGCCTAGAAAATATTTACTTGCTTCAACTCCTCAAGAGATTATGTTGGTTGTACAAGTGCAAGTGTGAGCTGAGTTCAGAGTTTCTCCCCGGAAAAACTTCCGTGGTGTCATATCTGCTGCAGGTGGCATCCAATTGATGAGGATGTTTTCTGAGCTGCTTTCTGTCTATCTGCCTGTGGTACTTGAACTTGCAGTGCGTTGAGCTCCAAAACATTAAGCTGCTGAGTAATGTAATAATTGTCCTTTGGTTCTTGACTTCTTTCATGTTATCTGTTTTTGATACAAAATCATTGTCATAGCTGTTTTTGTTTTTTTAAATATATTGAGAGAAACAGGAAATGGGGAGGCAGAGAGAGGGGGAACGACATGCAGCAAAGGGCCGCCCAATGCGGGATTCAATCTGGGGCTGATATGGGGTGCCTGCTCTTTAAAAAAAAAAAGAAAGACTGAAGTTTGCCGTAGTTTTAAGGTAATAAAAGTTGTTTCCATGATATTGCTAAACTATTTATAATTTGCATAAAGAAAATGTTTTCAGCCAAAACCTCCGTATGCCGCTGTTAGGTTTATTAGCAAAGAGTTATTATCTCGCTCCATGTGGTATGAGTCTGAAGTAGATTTAGATGTTCTCTAATACAGCAGCTGGAAGTAATTCAACTCTATCAAATGAATCTTCCGGAGAGAAGATACTTTATGTTATCCAGGTTTATCTCAGGAACCACTTTAAGAGTGTTTTATTTTGCAAATAATGTTTGTTTACAATCCTGCTGACATTGTGAATATGTGGTTGAAAAAGACCTCTCGAGATTGCTTTGCTCTGAGAGTGTGCAGTTTTTCCTGCAGCTATGAAAAAGTGGAGCGATATTGATCTTGAAATGAACTTTTTTTAAGGGGAGAATGCTTCATAGAGTCACCAAAACTAATTCTTACACTTCCCAGATTTTAGCTGAAAGGACACCGCTGCAATAAAGACCAATTGAACTGATCTATGGTGACTCAAGGAGAAAACAAAGAAAGAAAAGCAATTGAGATTCTGCAGGGGAGAGCTAAACAATATTTACCTAGGCTGCCCTGAGTCAGCCTGTGGGCACAACACAGCCGACACCACGAGCCACCGATGCCCACTCCCACACGGCTCTCTAGTGGCAATCAACAGGAAATTTTGAAAATTGGTTTCTTCTCTCTTATGGACAATTTCCGTTCAGGCGCCGCTCTTCTCTCTGACATTTTATTCCACTGAACTAAAAGATTTGCCAGAAAGAATCGAAATGTCTGTTATAAAAAACAGTGGAGTGCATTTACAGCAAGAGAAAGTGTCCGTGGCCCGGTGAGAGGATGGAAACTCCCACTCCATCCTGTTCAGTGGTTTGATGGTCTCCTCAACCCCGAGAACAAACTCACCTGAAACATGATCTTGGCTCATTGATACAGATTTATTCTGGTACCTGTAAATGACTGCCAAGGGGTCAGCAACAGAACTCTATCCTCACATTGTAGATCACCTCTTAATCTACAAGCTCGTCCGGCTCACAGAGCTAATGGCACCGTGTTTCAGAGAAGCAACGTTTTCCCTGCTCATTGACTATGGATGAGCATCTGGTCGATGTGGATGTGTGAACTGATCGCTGTGACTCTCCTGAGAGCGTTGCACTTTTTTCCCTATGCACACAGTTAAACATGCAGACATACAGAGTCACGCTCTGCACCCACATGGAAGCATAGAAATGCAAGGTTAGACCACATGACAGTGACTGGAGCAAATCAACCGGAAGATGGACTTGAGAGGCATTACGTTAGTTAGTTATAGTTTTATAGTATGGAAAATGAACCATTAAGGATAAAAACATCACCACTGTGGATGTTGATTGATCTGATGGACTTGTGATTGCATGTGATGTAATGGGATGCAGCTGTTTGCAATTTTTTCCATTATGCAGAGGCGCACATTCCAATGTGCACTGAGTCTATAAAATGCATTCATGATGAACATGCATTGATCTTGAGGTACTTGAGTTTCTGTTCTTCTGCTCTACTATCGTTATTACTGCTATGTTGTTCATTTTAAGATTATGAGATTCAGATTGTGATTTCAATTCAATTCAAAAACTTTATTTATCCCCAGAGGACAATTAAAATGTATGTATAAAACTTACAAATATTTGACTTCTTTATAATAGGCTGCATGAGAGATAATTCACACTTGTTTTCACACATGACATCACAACATCACACATACGCTTGCACAAACACAACTATACTCTCTTGCACGATCACGTTTTATCGTACACTCATACACAGATTATTTTACTCTCACACATGCCCTATTACATCTGTAATCTTTCACACACTCATGCACACAACACTGCCCTCTCTTGCAGAGAACTACAGGCTATTCATACATATCCATTTTATCTTTGCGCAATAGTGTCCGTAAAAGGATAATGGTATATGATTGAAAGCATGGTATTATTTATAAATGTAGTTTACTCTGTGAAAACAGCTCTGCTCTATGTAAGAGGTAATACTATTATGTTTAAAATAGAAGAATAGCATATGAATTGTACATGACATGAATAAGCACACGATAGTGAATGTATAGTGGCATGATATGGGATATGTGTGAGAATGGTTGTGTGTGGATGAAGGTTTGATTGAACGGGAGATGGTACTAAATTCTCAGATCCTGATCGGTTGTCTTTGGTGAAGAAAGGAGATAAAAGATTTCAGCACATGGCAGATAGAATACATGTATTATTTAGCCAACATTGGTTGCCACTTTATTAAGTTAACTTTAATTTGTAGCTTGTATAAGTGGCGCTTTGTCCTGTAACTGCTTTACAAACTTTTTGGATGTTTGACCAATGATAATATATCATATTTACAAATTAATTGTGTGACACTTTAGAAGTAGAGCTATTAACCTTGACAAGGTCCATTAATGTCCAGAACAGATTTAGTGTTGTAATGTGGACGACTACTTCCTGTTTGAACCTTCTGGTCTTCATCAGCTCAAATGTAGGTTTTATGTTTGGTTGGCTCTCATCCATTTAACATTAACACTGGCTCAGTCTTACAACTGCAGCACATTTCATCCCTTATTTTTTAGATGTAATGACCTTCATTCCACTGAGGGAGTGGCATTGAAATGAAAATTAGGCTAATCCATTTCCCACACATAATTTAATGACAGAGTAACAAGCAAAACAGAATTTTCTTTACAGTTGACTCCATCATTATACAGTATTATATCTGTGTGAAGAATGGCCTGTGATTTATTCTTCTTCCCATCATTTATCTGAGTTAATTTTATCTATCTAAAGCTGGATGGAGGTCATTTTGTACTGTCAATGAGTTGCATAATCGAATTTCTGTTTTCTGCTGTTCTTCGCACTATGACTAATTAGCTCTGGACATCCTCAGATGTGTAATGTCTGGGTAATTGCCCTTTTCTAGAGCGTTTTCATCTCGATATGCACAATCAAGACAAAATGAACCAAGTGCCACTGAGCAGCCCGGTAAACAGCTTGACTTCTGCTGGCTGCAGAATAACACACTTATAGCTCAGAGAAGAACGCTAAAGGCTTTGACACCAAGTGAACAGAGGAAGGAGGAGTGCATACATTAACCTGGTAGATTAACATTTTTATGGTTTCAGCTGAAAGTTTCTTTTACGCTGGACTCCTGCCCACTCCTGCCCTCTTGAAAATTGCTTGAAAATAGAAGCTGCTCACACTCACTTTTAAGGTTTTAATAATTGATGAATGTTGGTTATCCATCGCAGCAGGCGTCACATAAGCTGCTGATGCATAATGACGGCTAAAATACCTCCAGGTGCTGAAATATTGTCAGGTCGTATACAACCGAAATCTCACAATACAAGTAGCATATGGAAAAAATATCTGTACTCAGAGACGCAGTTGTGATTTCAAAGAATTTATTATTTAGCAGTTGCAATATGAAGTTTCATCTTACCTTTATATTGGCAATAATGTGTGTCCCCTGATGTCAGCGTCCCTGCATTCCCAGGTATTTTAATAAATCAGTTCATGATGAAAGAAAGTCTGTCGTCCAAAATTCACATGTGATTACATTTGGTCACCCATGCGTACAGCAGGCCAATGCAAACACTGCACCGTAAGGTAAAAATAGTTCAAAGTCTACAGTAGTAAACATACAACTCAAATGTGCATTCAAATAAACCAATATTCAGTACAGGTGAAGAGTAAATATAGTGGATCAAACTGACTTGTGTATCAGAGTTTTTAGGGTTCGTTTTTTTTTTTTTTTTCACTCAATTCATATTGATTGACGGGTTGCTAAGCCCCATGCCTACCTTGCTTTCTTTTTTGGACGGCATATCTGCAGTTTACAGTGATAACGGTAATTTATCACTTACATTTCTCAGACATTAGGTTGTTGATTTCAGACAGACAGAGGTAGACAAAAGCAGCTTTCTCATTTCTAGCCAGTAACCCACTGATTTTCTACATTTAGGTACTAAACCTTAGCTCCGTGAAAACTTAATTCTTAACTCTTTTTAAAACTGTGCACTTGATGGCTATGTAACATACATGATTTTGTGTGATAAAAGAATAGAAATGGCTTTGTTCTTGTTGTTGCTGTGAAGAGCCACTCAGTATGAAGAGCAAAGATGTGAGATAAGGCTGCTTTATTCTGTTCTTACGTAACCCTGTTTGGCTGCTTACCTTACAAACTCATTTGTAGTTTTTCACAGTATCCTTTCTTTAAGATTTTAAGAGAAACAACTTAGAATGATACTATATGTGCTTGGCAGACATAACACTATCTCAGGTAGCATTGCCTGGTGCTAATGGTGTGTAACATTTTCCAAATTAAATATAGCAGGCTATGGCCGCTGCAAGTTAGCCTAAACTCCAACAGCTTCCACTTCCAGGATCTGTGTTCACACAGTTTTGTGTTTATCATGAACTGGATTTTTTGAAAATATAACCTGTGTCATCTTGTTAGTTAATTACCAGCTCCTTGGCCTTGACAGTAATGCTTGGTTAGCACCAGGAAGTTGGCTTGTTAGCAGTCCTTGCTAATGTTTGCAGCTCTCTTTAGAGCAGACAAAGTGACTTTTTAATCATTTTCTGACATTTCTGGCTGCTGTTTTTCTCTTTGAAGGTTAAAAGAAACATGCCAACGTCCAAACTCTTTAAACGACTGTCATTTTTCCTACAGCCTCATGAGGAAAAATCCAGAGCTTGACAGGCCTCTGGTCACAAAACTTTGATTGGACAATCATTGTGGTGGATGGGGTTTAGTGAATAGTCAATTCAGGCCAGTCGTGTTCATGGCTGCCTCTTTGGTGCTTGAATAATTGAAAAACTGTGTTGTTTGAGATAATAAGAAAGTCTCTGATGCAACTCCATGAACAGAAGTGAAAGAAACAAGCACAGGGACAGAAGTGTTAAAAGTCAGCAGGGGGGCACAGATGGTGATCTATCAAAAACGACTCACAGTATGAGCGGATGGATGGCTTATTGGTGTTGTCCATCTATTTGTGGCAACGGACAACCTAGTAGAGAGCCTATAAGTAGGTAAATGTAAAATACTGGATAAAGTCTGCCGAAAAAATAAAACTTGTATCACAGTAGTCTTTATCTATATACAATGCCCATCAAGCCTGATTCAATTTCAAAATATCTTTTTAGTCTGAAAGGTTGCAGAAGTCAGCGGTCTGCGTTCATTCTGCGCAGTTTGGGGGGCAAGTTGTCCTCCGGCCGACTCCCTACCAAAGGGATCTGGACTGGTGCTGGGGTTGGAGCAGAGATGGTGCTAATGGCTGCTGGCAGTCTGTGTCTCTCCACCTCACCCTCCTCGGCATCTCCATCCAAGGACAACAGCTGGACCTGTTCCTCTGGCTGTCCCTGCCTCACAGCCGGGATGGAGCTGGACCTCAGCCTTTGAATGCTAAGTGGCAGATCTCCTGTGCTGGAGGCTTTCCCCCCTGGCAATGCTGGCCCCGTCTTCAGCCCCCCCCAAAGGTGCTCCTCCTTGGTGGAGCTCATGCGTTGGAGTTTTCTGGGCAGTCTGTAGGGTTTGTCCTCTGCGTGATCCACACAGTCGGCTGACAGGAGCCTTTCCCTGCGCCCTCCGCGGCCACCATTGCCCAGCAGAGGAGAGGAGGGGGTGGGAGCAGGCAGAGGGTTGGGTGACGTCAGCGAGGACTTCTCCTCCTGCTCTTTGACACTGAATGGAGGTGTAGGGACCTCAAAGGTGTTGTGGAACTGGGAGTAGTCAACTCTGAAAAAGCCCTCTTCTAGAGACATGACAGGGAGGAAACGATGACCCCACAGGACTTCATCTTCAGTGTAAGAAGTCCTCGCCTGACATGTCATACCTGTGGATGAAAGAAGAGACGTTAGTGTGGAAGAATATTTCAAATCCAGACATTAAAGTGAAGGAAACATTTGACACAGGGCTGCGTGATCTTAGGTGGCGGCTGAGTTACGTTAACTGATGAGCGAGAGAGCAAGAGTAGTGACCCAAAAACAAATAAAACAAAACTGGTATCACAATTAATGTGCCATATACATGAAATGGCTGCAGCGTAAATTACATTAGATCTTAATTAGAAGTTACAAATGATAGTAAGTTTCTACATTAATGGGTAAACAGGTCATATATCCTTGCATTTGCAAAGACGAGCAATCAAAATGATTATAGTCCATCAGCACAACCCTATTTTGAGGAAAACTGTTGAAAGTAGGCCGTTGAATAAAAATGGACAGACAGCCAGACAGATAAACTGAAAGGAACAGTGGTAAATGTCTTTCAGTGAGAAAAGAGACAGAAATATGGAAAAAAAATTACAGAGATGGAGAAGAGCTTGTCCTACTGAATATTTAAAGACCATGAAATTAAATATTCTGTTAAATATTTCATTTTATTACCGCAAAATGGACTGTGCCTCAGGCTAAATGATGATAAATGCTCATTCATAGATAGTGAACACACTAGGGGAAAATATAGTGAGCTCTAACCGGTGGTTTCCACAATGCCCTCTAGGATGACGACAATCTCAAACTGCTCATTCATGAGAGAGCGCTGTGACAGGTCGAAGAACGGGCTCTTGGTGTTGATTTCATGGCAGATGGTTAGAGGTGAAACCAAGAAGAGCTGGTCCGCTCCTGTCCCAAATCCCACATCCAGTTCACACTGGTCCAGAGGCAGGAACTCACCCTCAGGGGTCTGCCGGGACTGGAAACACAAACAGGACATGGTACATTTACATTTTTACATACGATTCGGCATCATGCTTTGAATTTTCTCCTCCACAGTGGGGTCAGAACACGAGGCTGAGAAGGCATATAATTATCGAAGCAAGTGAATGACTAATTGTGACATTTAGCCACTGGTGAATGCTTAATGTGAAATTTAAATACTGCTTTATTTATCATTCACTATTTTGAATATTTGGAAACCATACTTCTATAGTTTTGTGGTTTAAATTCCTCTCTATGAATTTCCCAACAAGTATCTTAAAAAGATAAATGAATGCGTGAATAAATATAGATGCATCTATACGTACATGAAAAATGAAAAAAGTTCTAAAAACCAAAACAGTTTAAGTTATCATCAGGTATTTTTTTTAAAATACTGTTTGTTTGTTTGTTTTATTTATTTGCTTTTATACAGGTTCAACCTTTTCAAAGAAAATATTCTTTTGACTTAAAGGTGCAGAGAATTTATAACAGATGTAACTCACTCCTATTTCTAACCTCTGACCAGCTGTTAATGTCACCATTGTCCTTTTTTTTTATGGCTCAGTCTGTTCGGCTGTATAAAGCACAGCCACTGGTGTCTTGACAGACGTAGTGAAAAACGCAAGTGTTCCCGACAGACGGCAGGGATGGATATAATCAACAAGCCTGTGAATGGAATCCTTCCAAAAAGTCAAGGCCTTGTTTTTTTTTTTTGTTGGTTTTTTTAATCTTGCAGGGTTTTTATAACCCAGAGGATTTGCGGGTGTGCAGTCTGCACAGCCCACTTCACCAGCAGGGAAAGATTTTATGCATCTCTGTTGTATAATTTGTGCCACTTTGATAGATATTTTTCATCCAGTATCCATTACAGATACTGTATACGCATGTAGTTTTTGCAGATGTAACCGTAATAGGACTGTAACTGAAGCAGTGTTAAGCCCCTGAAATGATGTTGAGAAGGTAATTTCCTTCTGTAATCCAGCCTAGTTGCACATGAAATGGGATATTGCTGTTTTCAAGTTTATCCATTGCTATAGCATCATCATCATCTCCAGCTGATTGCTTGCTCGTCACGAGAAAACAAACCCGAGAACAAAATCATTTACTGGCCCTGTCGTTTCACTTCTATTTCTGTCATCTCCTTTCTTCTGCTAGGCAGCATGCTAACCAGCTAGTCCCAGTCGGATTTGAACGTCACCACATTTTCTGATACCGAGTCAATGTAGCATCTCCATGTTCACCAGGCTGCCCTGGGGAAGTAGCGCTGTATAACCTCTGTATAACACTGACTATGTAGCAACAGCAACTCCGAGTAGCTCCTTTAAAGAACAAGAAAGCTAGTAAACCGGAAGTGATCATAGCTGTTCACGATTTCTTACAATTGAAGAGGAAAGGGATGAAAATTTGCGTATTTTCATTTTGTCCTGTGATTTCATATGTGATGCACCCAAATACACATCTGTGAGCACTGCGTTAGTATGAGTTTACTGTAAACCTGCATGACTTGTAAAATGGCTGAATCTCCCTGAAAATCTGTCATGACATTTTATCAGACTGAATATTTATTTTTCTTTTTTTCTTGTTTGGAGGAGGATGTGTCAACAATATTGTTTTTGTTTGTTGTCTTCCTTTTCTTTTGGCAGAGGAAGGGGCACATTTTGAATTTGAAAAGGAACATTTGGACATGTTTTTGGCATTTAGTGATAGAGAGTAGAACAATACACCCAGGGGAACACTCCACAGGACCTTGATGCTGTCCTCTGTGCACTGACTGTTGAGCATGCTGCACGGATAAAGGTGAGAAGTAAGGGAGTTAAAAAAAAAACACACAGTGTCCTGCTTCCCTGTCCGTCAGACAACATGGATATGATTTATATTTGCAGGCACTTTGACCTCATCGTTTATTCTGTACACGCCCCCTCATTGCCAGAGCATTGGAGTACTTAAAACTGTGTGTAGAGGCCTGTCCTCAAAGGCAGGTATCATTAGATTAAGGAGAAGACACTGGTGTTCGCTCTTCAGAAACCAAGCTCAATCAAATAAAGTAGCTGTTAAATTAAAACATGGAATTAGGATGGAAGCTCAGGGAAGTGGAAAAAAGGAAACCCAGGGCCTATAAAACCTCCTGTCCTATAAAAAGCAAACCTTTTAATCCAGTTAGTCATGTGAAGAATGAATGATTTACAAAGAAAAGGGCGTTTATTTCACCCAGAAGGCCAAAGATTAAAAAAGGGGGAAAAAACCCCACCTAGAAAACCCATGACTTCCTCTATCCACATGAAATAAATGAATGAAAGCATTAAAAAGAGAAGGAAAATGAAATCTTCTGTCCAAGTAGATAACATTTATTACCTAAACCAAGTTGTATTCCTCAACGGCTCAATTGAAATACTTCTCCCTGTCACCTCATGTTAACTCGAATGCAGAGTAGTTTCTCTGGCCCTTTGAGTGAGGAGCCACTCGGTCCACAGATGGCAAACAGACTGCCATTTGTATTCAGAGTAATGTTGAGGACAGAGGGATGTGACATTTCACAGGAAGACGTCTGTGCCCACAGATCTCTGGCTCGCCTTGGTGAGGGAAAGTGTCACCCATCATGCTGTATCAGTGATGGGTGCCCCTGAAACAGGGACAGAGATCCTTCGTGTCTCATGTCTACTGAAGTTAAACCAGGATGAATTTCTAAATGAAAAAATTAAATAAAACAGTCATCTTCAATCACAGAACACTGCGAACACCTGACAGGAGCAAAAGCTGTAAGAAGCCACACCACCTACCTGTGCTTTAATGCACCTGCCTTCAGGTGTTCTAGTCATTGTGTTGTCATTGCTCTGCTCTGAATTGACAGTGAAAGGCCTATAGATTTCCCTCAGGCAGTTTCCCTTGCGTATTTTCATCTACTACTTGAATATTAATTAATCTTTGTTTTCTTACCCTCATCCTGCCAAATGTCTCACCTTGTATAAGTGATGCAGTGTCCGAAACAGGACTAAATCAGAATTTACATAAAAATGTGATATTTTTGCAATTGATTTTTTTCCACATTAGCATAAAATCTGCTTCTGGAAAAAGCTCCCTCGCTCTGCTGTAAGCAAGAAGAGCACATTAAATCATGTTTCAAAAGCCTCCCATGTCCATATACGAATCAATTTCTTTCACCCAATCATTTAAAAATGTAGATTGTCACTGAGACGCTGCAGGCAGGTGTCCCATTTGTCAGCAATGCTCCTACAAGTCAGTGAGATAGGAAACCACTTTCCTGTGAATGCATGCTTTGGCCATTTGTTCCTGGCTCCGTTGGCTAGCACCAGGGTGTTGCCACAGAATTATACCCATACCTCCGAGGAAGGAGAGATCTGCTCGACACTGAAAGGTTTTAACAAGGTGAAAGCCCTGTGTGTTCTCCGGCCGTCGCTAACCAGTCACTGCCACAAGGGGCAAGTTAATGGCCTTTGTAAGAGGACATGATATAGAGGGAGAGCTTAATTTACCAAGCCACCTGAGATTCTGGTTGAGTGAAAGCAGGCCCTATCCCTGGTGACTCACTTCCTCTGTGTGTGTGAGTGAGAGCAGGTGTGTGTGTGAGAGAGAGAGAGATGCAAAGAAACAAACAGTTACAGGAAAAGTTGCACCAGTGTGTGTGCACGTGTACATTTGTCCTATAGTCTGTGTGTCTCTAATGCAGTCGTGCACGTGTGTGTGTGTGCACTTATACCTCATGACTCTTAAGCTGGACATTAACTGTAAACCTCACACAGACATTATATATGAGCCACCATTACCAGTCTTCAGCAGTGCCATTAAAGCTAATTCATCTGTCTACCTCTCCTTCCTCTCGTCCTTCAGAGTTTGACAGTGGCAGCTGTGGCGAGTCACGCTGACATGTCTGTCTGTCTGTCTGTCTGCCTGTCTGCCTGCCTGTGTAGCTAAACGCCCGCATCCGTGCCCATCTATCTGCTACTACTAGTGCTTAGCACTTATCTCCCGCTGTGGATCACCTTCTGTGACGAGCTTGGGCTGTCATTGACGAGCGCTGCCCAGCTGTCACTCTCTCCCTCTCTCTCCTCTGTCTGATTGTTGGCTGCTGTTTGCCACATTGCTGCAGCTTAGTTTCCATCTTGTCGTAGCACTTTTTTTTTGTCTTGCTAGAGTGTGAGTGGGTTTCCACTGCACACTACACCCCTCTACCCCCTCCCAACCAAAAGAGATGCAAACATGTTTCTCTGTTTTAAAATCATATTCTGGTAGTGCTGCAGGGGTCAGTGCACCACTGCATTCCATTGGTTTATTAATGAAAGGTGCATTAATATTAATGAGAATTCAAGGTCATCTTTTTAAGTTAATATGCATTATAGATATAGAGAAACGCACAGGCCTGCTTAGGGACAATGTATTAAAATAAAATTGTACTTTAGTCACAACATAGTGGCCACTGACACAAAATTTGTGTCCAACACCACTGAAAATAATATCTACTGAAACTTAAATGACAGGTTACCTATCTTTTTTTACTACTGCGTCAGTTGTAAATGCTTTTGCTCATTAGTTGTTTTATAAGACATCTCACAGCAGGTATGATTTACTACAAAGATCTTATATTCCAGGAAGGCCTCTTGACGAGTGTGTGGGAAATCAAAAACTCCCACACTGTCTGTCAATGGTACTCATGTTATAGTGATTGAGTTGTGAGGCGCTATTTAAGGCTGCTGCGTTTCCCTTTTGTTAAAGTGTCTTTCACTCTCCACTTTGACAGTTGTGTTGATGGTGTTGGACATATGGAATGTTTGGTGCTATAAAAAAACAAAAAACAAGAATTGTTCAGGGTTCAATCGTGGGTGCGTAACGAGTATGGCTACATTTTTTTTTTCTTCACAAAAAATTTAAAACAAAGCATTTTTGAGTTTTCTACCACTCAAATTTGTGAATCTGACTTTCTCCATAGCAACAGTGGCTCGATGTATTGGAGGATCCAGATGGGGCCAAACTGAAGGACAAAAGACAATTTTTTAAAAACAAAGTTCAGATATTCAGTTACTGTTGGAGACAACTCTACAACAATCTACTGAGTGCTGGAAGGGGATAAATTATGGAGTGGATTATGTTTTGCTTTAAAAAAATATTTCACAAAACAAAAGGATCATAAAGTTGATACTGTTGATGGAATGATGGATGGAAAAACAATGCATATGGTTGTCCGTGTCTATTTCCAGGACAAGTATATGCAGCTGTGAAGAAAATAAAGTTGAAAAGAGTTAATATGCACCAGAATCCAGAGTATCCAGGTCCCATAGAAATTTACAGCCCACACCTAACCCAGAGTATCCCTGACAATTGATAGCAGGTGCCATGCCACGGTGCGTTTACACAGCTCCATCATTACGATTTACAGCAGCATGCCTCATTTCTTCAGTAAGCTTTATGGGCAACCCATCTGACAGTGACCTTGAGCTGTGTGTTACCTTAACAGGAGCCATGGCATTGTTTCCTCAGTGCAGGTATTAGCACTACGAGGTGATGTGGAGTCAATTTATTCTACAGTGCCCCATTGTACACTCTACTGTCTGACAAAGCATGGCACAGTTTCATGGCTCTGCAGTGTCGATTTTGATATAGATTCAAAAACACATGGCATTGCTACAGTTGTGTGACTTTTTAACAACCCATTTGATCAACAGTCCTAATTACAAAACATAACATCTCTTTTGTAATATTATCCTACAGCAAATATCAGAAACTGCACTGAATTAAAATAAATTTGGAGAGCGCATTTTGATTGGTTCCTGTGTTTCCCCAGGGTATGACCGATGCCACTGAATGTGATGCTTCTTAACAGCCAACTAGAAAAGTCCTGCATGTCTGACCTTCCACCAACACGTAAATAGCCTCTGGCTTAAAAGATAATTTAATGCTCATTTAAAAGATCATCTTTTACTGGCAGAAATCCCAGATCGCGATCATCACCTAAATCTAATCAATTGATCTCTGATAGAAAGCCAAAGACTGTTTTAGAAAATCAGAAAAACAGATGAGTGAAAGCATTTCAAACTGGAAATGATCCTACTGTACTTAGGTTTTCAGTCATTATGCTACACTCAGACTGCTTCATTAAAAAAGACCTTAGAGGTAAAGATAAGAATGAGTAATGTCCACAGCTGGTTCTCCATAATGTGACTATAATACGCATCAGTAGTGCTGCAGTTGTTGCAGCACGTTCCGCTTTAAATGTCACGAAGAAGCACTGATAGTATGCAAATCAAAATTCAGCTCAAAGTTGTTGTATTCTGTTGAGGTGTCGGGCACAGAGCCTAATTTAAGCCATCCCAGCAATCTCCATCCTTTTGAATAATAAATCTGAAGTCGTCCCACGTGCCTTAAAGGAGAGGTAATTCTACTGAGGCAATATCATGTGCAGACAAATCTGACCAAGTTCAAACATGACAGTTTGCCCCATGGGGGGGACGTCCAACCGCTTTCATTCGTTTTGAATTAATGGGATGAAAGCAGTAGAAGTTAGAGAAAACTATAGAAGAATATTAAATTGCCTGTATGAGACTACAGTTCTCTGTGGCAGGACAAAAGTTGATGATATTGCATTTCTGCCTTGCAATTAACGCAGCCGAACATATTTTTTTCTTTGCCTTTCTGGGCTATTAATTAAAAAGCGAATGATAATGAAAAGAAATGGAAATCATCCTAGAGAGAGCTGAAACATTAGTGATAATACGTTATTTAATCATAGCTCTTAATGTATTAACTGAGTCACATTTAATACCCTGCTGTGTATTATTTCACATTTTTTAACCCTAATCTAAAGAAATGACAGAAAGTGATACTTAAAATGAAATTATATGCCTGGATAAAACCAGAGTGCAGCACAAAGCCTTGACTATGACTGTATTAATACACTCGTGGTGATGTGAACAGGCCCATTGGGAGCTTCCTCAGAAGGGAGAGACACCAGAGAGAAAGATCCTGGCAAAGGAAAGTGTCACTTGAGATCATCAGACTATTCTGCAGAGATGACATAAGTACAACTAACGCTCTGTGTAGCAACAGGGTTGTCCTTCAGATATCTACTACAATACACCACATGTATCACGCCTGTTGTCTGCTACAGGAAGTGAATGAACAGCTTGTACAGAAAACAGAGGTTTATGAATGTAGAGCTGTATATACAGGACACTGTCTTATTGAGCTCCCAGTGCTCCGGATTAGTGACATTTCTGCCGTTATGGTTGGAGTAGCCTTGGGGAACACAGTCTTACCTCATTTTGGTCCACTAAGTATAAGAATTGGTTCAATACATCTTTTAGTCAATAAGTGTAGTTTCCACCTACTGTCCCCTGGGGGCCTATTCATCTCATCTGTGGACAGTTGAAGTAGAGGCTGAACTTAGATATACAGCCCATTGACAGCCATTCTGCTGACTGCGGAGGGGGGGCCAGTTTGTGATGACCCTGAGTGCACCAGGCAACACACTCAGCAGCTTAGAGATGAAGAGGGAGGAGAGCAGACAGAAACATAAGACTGGTGATGAATCCAAACGGTGCTGCAGGGGGTAAATGTAGATGGTCACTCATTAAAATACACCTTATGTTGGAGCATCGCATTGAAACCATGGCTTCTCGGCAAATCACAAGAGACCCTCGGGGAACGCAATCAATTCTGGAGATGAATGGGAATTCAATGCATGGCGTGGAAAGCACTCATAAAACATAATGAGAAATTTCAGAACAAATAAAGAGACTGTCAGTTAGTTGCAACCTTGATAATAGATAGCAGTTAGTTGAGATGGAGCAAGAACCAGATGCTCACTGCGCCAAAGTGCGCCTGCTTGTTTCGTGGGTTTGCGCTTCCCAGCAGTATCTACATAACCTGTAGCCTACCTTGATGAGTTTGCACCTGATCTGCGCGGACACCATGTGGCTGTTCCGCAGGTTCCCCACGCGGAACATGAGACACAACTTCCCGTCCCGCTGCGAAATCACCGCGTCCTGGCTGAACATGAGCGTCTCCGCGCGCTTCTTCGGCTGCGACATCTTGATGAACATACAGCCGATGAGGAACGCGTCCACGATGGAGCCCAGCAGCGACTGGAAGAGGAAGAGGATGATACCCTCCGGGCACTTCTCCGTGATGTAGCGGTAGCCGTAGCCGATGGTCGCCTCCGTCTCGATGAAGAACAGGAACGCGGAGGGAAAGTTGTAGACGTTGGCGACGCACGGGGTGTAGGACGAGTCGTGGCCGCCGTGGCTCAGGTCGCCGCGGATGTAGGCGATCACCCACCACATTGATGCCATGACGAGCCATGCAACCGTGTAAGTGAGGATGAAGATGAGAAGGTTCCAGCGCCACTTGAGGTCCACCAGCGTGGTGAAGAGGTCGGAGATGTACCGGCTGGTCTCTCCTCCAAGGTTACCGTGCTGGACGTTGCAGCGACCGTTCTTCTCCACAAACCGCTGCCTCTTTCTCTTTGCCGGGGCGGAAAAAGTCATGCCCCGGTTGGTGTTCACCACCTGGTAGTCCTCTCCAAATTTCCTCCTTATGGCTGACATCTTATCAATCCCCCTACTTGTGCCAGGCGATCGATACTTGTGCAGAATTAGGCTCTTTACGCAAGTTTGGTATCCCGTTGGCCAAAACCACACAGTAACAGTCAGCGTGCGCCTCCCATCCTGTGAGATGAAGATGCGCTCCTCTCCTGTAAATTGATTCTAAGTGAGCAGAGATTCTGCGCAATACATGATTCAGACTCGACCCTTTTACGCAAAGGAGTCTCCTGCTGGTGCCAACTTTTTCTTTTTTTTTTTTTGTTCAGGTCTTCTCCACGCATGGAAAAAACAAACAAGAGAAACACATTCAAAATCACACCTTAAACAAAAACTGGCTCGGGTGGTCTCTCCTCGGTCGATCCGCTGAGTTGCTGCTATTCAATAAGCCTTTGAATGTGAATGGCCAGGCTACAGTGCGCACTCCTGCCTGAGGGGACACGCACTGGTAGGAGTGACTTCAGATTAAAGACTGTGGGAACTGCAGCACGGGTGGCAAATTTCTCTTTCACAGAGGGGTGGGGGATCTGATGTGGGGTTATAGATAGGGAAATGTGTTTTTGTTTTTTTTTTTGGCTTTGTGGCTTGTATCCAATCAGAAGCATCAGAGCAAACAAATAATGTAACAATGAAATCAACCGTGAGCAATTTTCTTTTGATTTCATTATTTCTCCCCACATTATTTTGAAACGTGTTTCCTATCACCCCATCATCCCTATCTTGAGGAAAACGCTGCAATGCAAAAATGTATTTTTCTTTCAAAGTATGTGTGGCGCTTGGAAGTTATTTGGTTCCCCCTAGTGTTACTGCAGTGGAAATGACCCTGAGCTTTGCCAGTAACTGTAGGTGATCAGCACTGTATGTATAGAGGTATACGCAGAGATGTCACAACAAAGCGATACGTTCACTGGAGTACTGTAGTGTTACTCAAGGCTTTTACAGGTCACCATGGCCTGTGAGCCTGCTTCACAGCTGTCCTTATATTACCATATTCATATGGCTGTTTGTTGTCCACTGGACTATGGATTAATGACTGTGATTTACAGTGGCTGGGTACATCTCTAATGAGGCCATGATGCCATCAACACTGTATCTGCAGTGTGTTCAGTTGGAAGATGTATGATGCCTCTGTTAAAGAGACTATATCATCTCATTTGTGCAGCCTGTTTACCTCACTGTTATAAATGAGTGAGTATAAAAGGGCTGTGAGGCTGGTGAGGAGCAAAGAAAGAAGGAAACATCCAGTTGGACAGTTGGTCCAAAGCCAGCAGGAAATGAGATGTTCCAACATAATGAGTTGTTCAGCATTAGGTTCAACAGCTGTGTATACAACATAAAAAAAAAGACTGACAACAACATGGGAAAGTAGTTTTACTGTTTTTTGTATTCCAATGTTATTTGTTCATCTTCATTTAATCTGTCTCAATGAGGTAAAGATCTCTTTTTCCAGAGAGCCCTGACTCACAGTCACAGTCACAGTCAACAACATAATATAAAAGCAATCATTTTTCATATGAGCAGAGGTATTGGAATTTAACTATGGCCACAAAGGGACAATTCATGCATGACATCACCGTAGTTGCTAAATCTTATATAAACGTACTGTGCTTATGATATGTGACTCAACTGTTAAACATCATTTCCACTTTTTATTGTTCTGTGTTGAGCGTGAATATGACTGTGGGAGACCAAATAAATAGCCGGAGCATTTCTGATTATAATTGTTAATTATTATCAGAAATGCTATGATTCGCCAAACACAAATGCAAACAAGAGTGTATTGAACTGTTATTCAGATATGGATTATCCGACAGAGGTGTAATTAGTCAACCCAATTAAATTGAGTAGGAATATAAGGTAGCAAATCATCACACTGAAATGTGAAATTACCACATTATTGCTTTAAGTTCCCCTAAAGCAGTTTTATAACCCACATGCCAGGAAATGACTTTCCATTATTAACCAGGTCCCTTGAAATTAAGCTGATGATAAACCATATTCTATTTCCGCAATGATTAAAGATGTGCTGTTTTGTACTATGACTGTATTTACTGATAATTCTTGACTTTGTGCTCAGAAAACAATGTTAAACAAGCTCAAAGTGCAGTAAAACGCTGTCTTATATTCCTCTGATACTTGTTGATGTTAAATATCAAATGAAAAATGCATTAGTGGGAAAAGAAAAGGTTTCAAGAATTGTTATGCAAGCAAGAAAAATAACCAGTTTTACTCAACCACCAATTCAGAGCCACAACACTCAAAGGGAAAGGACACTCTTATTACTTGAATCCATCTAATACCAACAGAAGTTTTCTAGACAATCTAAGAAATAAACACCAGAGTTGTATGAACACAGACTCAGTGCTTACCACTGCAATAAAAATCAGAGCAGTCATATTTAAAGTCATTACTTCATGTATGGATTTAGTCATTGCCAGATGGGGCAAAAACTGGATCCCATCATCACATCTTTTTTTTTACAATTACATATTCACACACTCACCATCCATAGTTACTAAATAAAATAAGCAAATAATACATTTCACTCAATTTTTTTAAGACATTGACCAAGAAGACAAAAGTGCAAAATTAAGTTTTAACGTTTTTAATAGATTGTGAACTGAAGGTACCACGTGTACAGTTCAATTTATGTTTAAGAAATCATCATTATTCTTTAGCAGTTTGACATCCAGCCTCGAGGAAAAATTTGCTAAATATAATTGGGCAATAAGGTTAGTCACTAAACATGAACAAAACATCATGTACACTAATCCTATTAAGGAAATGAAGTCTAAAGCCACAGCGGTGAGTTCAGTGTTCTTTGTACCTATCAAAACATTTTAGTAAGAAGGTCAAATTTGAGTCAAATCTATTGTATTATGTTACACTGCATGTTAATGCGTCCACCTCAGGTCCACCTCCTTTACGTGTTTCCATCCCTGTCCATTGACGCTCTTTGAAACCTCGGCAGCCTTCGCCTGTCTCCTCTCACGACCCGTCCGCTACACCCATAATTCCCCGCGCCAGGACAAGATGGAAGAAAGCAGCGACCGCCGGAGAACAATGTTTTGGCAATAAACCCCCAAAGCGGCGAATACGGAGACAATACAGGCACGTTTGGAACCAACTGCGGTCATGTGTAGGTGAGTGGGAAATTAAATGGACTTTTTATTCTTGGTGAGCGCTCGGTCTTTGTCGAGATTTAGGCGACGGAGAGTCGTCTGGCTCGGCGCAAACGGGAGATGCAGTGAGAGCCAGCATCATTGTTTCTGTTGCATGGGCCGTAATGCGGGTTTTCAGTCGGGGTAGCTAGCAGCTAACTAGCTAGCCAGCTCGTGGCAGCTTTGATTGTTATAAACACAGCCGCCTCGAAGCCTACTGTTTTATTTAGCTCGCCCACTGGATATGGGGTCAACATGCACCGTAAACGACGAGGGATGTTTCGCTAGCTCGGCGTGCTGGTGAGCATTAACCCGTTGTAATTACAGCTAAAGTTAGCTATCAATAAATAGAGCGCCAGCGTTGCTCGCAGCCAGACAGATTTGATTTCACGAGCGTCATCAAAGCTTGGGAACTGGAGAATGAGCAATTCATGCCGCTGACCTGACTTCAAAGCAAACTGGCTGTTTAATTTCACATGGTCGACGACTATTGTGTAATTTTGAGTATTTCATGCTTTGTGGGTTTAGTGTGTTTCTACACCATAGTATCGCCATTAAAATCTTCACTGGATGCGCTAATATCATCAAATCATGGATCCTTGTTTTAGCGTCAGCTAGCTTGATAGCAATGCTGGGTAACGGGCTAAACGTTACGTTACATTGACCATAACGGATCAAATTAGAGATGTATTGATTAAAAATACAGCAGATTTCAGCTCTAATAACTTTCAGTTTTGACCCAAATTGTACTTGAGTGCGTGATCGTGGTTTCTGGGACGTTTCGAGCGATTGTTTTGATTGAGGACTTGAAGATAACGTTGATTGTGTCTCATTGTGGCTAGCCGGTTAGCTAACTATGCTAACTATTATGCATCACAAAAGCTCATCCGCCTTCTGTTGGATTCAGTGTCGCGCAGCCAAATGGTCGGCTGGTCTAGACTAAACAATAAATTCTCACTCCACTCATTCTGCTCTGCTCCTTTCGATCCACGTCCCGCTTAGTCACTCGACTGCGCCCGTCTAAAATCACTGAAATGTCTCGTTGGATTTGACCTAAATATTGTTTGTTTTAGGCAAATGTAGTGAACCGATTAATTTGCCAATATCGGGCCCAATGACGCCAGCTTTTGCGTTCGTGTTGGGTTATTAGCCAGGCATGGTAAGCGGTGTCATCCAGCATGCATCAAAATCGTTGAAACAATAGGGATATGTAGCAGAGATTAAATTTTGGCTGTGATCCAAGTCACATGTGGTGCAAAATGTCGCAAGTAATAACAATACAATGTGTAGATTTAATATTTCGGGGCCTCAATTTTCTGATAGAACAAAGGTGACTACAATATTTCACTGCTTAAACTTTACTTCTGTGATTAAGAGCAGGGATTCACTTTTCTTTTTTCTTTTTTTTAACCATAAACTCACCTAATGAACCCCTCTCACAACAGATCACTGACGCCATTCATCCTGAATGTATGTTTCTCTGCATCTTTTTTTTTTTTCTTCACCAACTTAGTTTTTGCCATCTCCTAAGTACACGTGACCTGCATTCATTTATCTTCCTTTATAAGTTTTTGGTGTTTAATATTTGTACATGATGCTTGTTGTAGACAACCAATTTCAGTTTCAGTTGGAGTTTGTTAAAGAGGTGATAATGGTTGGGTCTCTTTCACATAGGCACGGCATACTGATTTTTACAGCACCCAAGCTTTGAGAAGTAATTAAAGTAAGCTGTGCTAGAAATTGTGGGTGGTGGGTTTGAGATAAAGACTGAGAAACACTAGTAATATCATTGATTGTCTAGTGCAGTGAATGTTTTCCATGGTGTTTTGTAATTCACAAATCATCCCTATACATTTTTTTCATTAAAAAAAAAACAAAAAACCCTGTCACATTTAAGCAAACCTGTAAACAGTGAGGTATTTATTTTAGTTTTGAAGTTGAATCCGTGAAATTACCAACAATCAAAATATTCATTAAAGCTTCTAGGAACTTTTTTTCAGTGCTTCTGTCAGATCAAGTCCAGTAAATCCAATCAAGCAATTAATAGTTGAGTACAAGTGCTGTATACAGTGTAGTGCGTTTAGTGCACATTGTGGAGGCCATGTAGTAGTGGTAAAATTTACTTGACCAACGATACATGCAAGACATTTTATATTAGATATAACCAGTGGCAGTTACTTTGCACTTTATTTACTCACTCATGTCTGTAATTACCTGATTTTTAAAAAAAAAAATCTTCTTTCTCTTTCAGGATATTCTCCTCCTGCATTCCTCTTTAGATTTGTTGCCCTCCTTCTCCCCTGCACAAAGCAAAAGCACCACCATGAGTATTATCCAAGACAAATTAGGCAATGAGTTTTTGCGCAACGGTGGCATGGACCCCAATTTTGCACCAGGTATGCTTATGTTCAGCCACCTGCCACCTGTCACCAGCTTTACACGGCTGGCCTCCCAGTCGGTCATGGGCGAGCTTCCTCAGGAGATGATCTTGAAAAAAGAACGCGACTCACCCCCAGAACACCAGGGCGCTGCTGCGAATACAGGGGGTTTCCTCCACAGCATGGGCATTAAGCAGGAGCGGCTAAATGAGCTGGATTACCGTATGCCCCTCTATAGCGGAGGTGGAGGAGTAGGGGTGAACTGTGGAGGGGGCGCGGGGAAGAGTGGCACTGACATGCCGGACATGTCTTTCGGCAACCACCACCAAAATCACCAGAACATGCTCCTGCATGACCTCAGCCTCAGCAATGTCCGTTCCCTAGGAGAACCGGTGAGGAATAGTATAGTTTCAAGTGATATTTTGTACATTTTACTTTTTCTGTTTGTACACACTTTTCTTTATTGGCTGTTGTCTCTCTTACAATATTGATTGTTATACATATGTTGCTATTTGTTCTCAGATGCCTGGAAGACCAGGTAAAGATCCAAAAGAGTCCACAGGTCGAAGAGGGCGGCGGAGCAACGGGGACGGGCAGGGAGGCAAAGCCCGACGGAAACGTAACGATGCTGCAAAGGTTCATCTCTTCTTTGTTTTCCTGGTCTCATTCGATACACCTGAAAAATATTTAGTTTTCCTCAGAAATATTAGCACATGATGAGTCTTACACCTTCAATGCTTCAGATGAGTTTAAACTATGTTATCCTGATATGGGAAGGTCAACACAATATTAGTGCCCTTTGTACTCATGATTTTTTCTCTGTAGGCTATGATGTTGGATGCAGATGGAGCCTGCCTGTCCCCCAACTCGAAACCACATATCTGCGAGCACTGTAATGCGGCCTTCCGCAGCTCCTACCACTTGCGCAGACATGTGCTCATACACACAGGTAAGAGACTTTCGCTGCTTGTTAGTGCCTTACTTACTAAAAAAATGTAATGATGTGAGATGCAAACGTAACATTATGTCAGATAACATAAAATGTCTCTAATGCAGGGGTCAAATTCTGATAAAAATATTTAGTCCCACGTCCATTGCCAAAGGAAATGTGAGATAAGATTAAATATGAATAAACATAACACTCTCAAAACAAAATCAATTGCAGGAAACAAATAAATGACACTCTGAGGAACCCTACAGTCTTACTGATCTCCTCTTCAGTACTTCAGTGGGACTTTATTTAAAACCAGACAGTCGCTAAAGCCCAGGGTGACTCAGTGATTACTCATGTGTTTCTGGCTGCCTTAGTCATTCTCTTTGCTGGGAATTTGTCACGTGGTTCTTTTGAATTTGAACCCATAAATGATTTTATGAGAATCCAACCATTTTACTGTATTTCTTACAGTATGTAGTACCACTTTCACACGTGAAATAAGTTGTCGATGTATAAAAACAATCTACCAGAAATGAGCTCAATACTATTCAAACTTCACAATGCAGTGCAGCCTCTCCTCATCTGTTGATGGTGTGTAGGCTGTTGGTATTTAGAGTCATGCGCCAGGTATTTGACAGAATGCCAAAGGTTCCTTGTTGTTGTGACCATTCAGCGAGCAGAGTTTTGTGGCAGGCTGGGTGTATATTAATGTGGTGAGCGGATGGTTGTACTCTTGATCGCACAGGTGAGAGGCCTTTCCGGTGCAGTCAGTGTAACATGAGCTTCATTCAGAAGTACCTGCTCCAGCGGCACGAGAAGATCCACAGTGGTAAGTTTCTGCACTTGGATTAGTCGTTGAACTAAGCGTTTTTTTTGGAATAGTCACCATTATCAGGGCCTGAAATCATTTTAGAGTGACACACTAACACTGCCTGTGTTTATTTTTTGCAGGAGAGAAGCCTTTTAGCTGTGACCAGTGTAACATGCGCTTTATCCAGAAGTACCATATGGAGCGACACAAAAGGACACACAGTGGCGAGAAGCCATATCGCTGCGATACCTGCCAACAAGTAGGCAACATCCAGTTTATTTGCTAAGTAGCTTTCTACAGCTTTGCCTGTATCTATTAAATGTTTTCCTGTTTACACTGTACAAAATTTAAAGCATTTTAAATGGTCATTTATTGGTTATTCAATTATAAAAATGTTTTTATAGCATATGGGTAATTGTCATTTTTAGCAAGTAAGCAGTCATATAAACAAACTGTTCAGCTCTGTGGTAGCTTTTCTGTTTTAAAACTATTTTTGTGCGAGCAGTGGAAACTAAGCTCATCCTTCTCTCTTTTTTCTGTCATCCCTGCTTGTAGTTTTTCTCTAGAACAGACCGGTTACTGAAGCACAAACGGACTTGCGGAGAAGCCATAAAGAAGGGCCTGGACCCGAGCATGCTGGAGCTCAGTGAAGCGGAGCTGGGCCAGGGCAGCTATTCACTCACTCAGGGAAACTCTACCACCTCCGGACGCAAGAGGGCCAAGTCCAAAAACGGTGAGGGTGGTGAGCGCAAGAGGAAGAAGAATGCCTCGGCATCATTGGCAGCAGCCTCATCCTCTGGGGGGATGGCCCGTGACTTGGGCCTGCAGGACTTCAACATGGAGCACCCCTCAGGCTCTGGCCCCACCATGCAGGGACGCACTCCCAAGTTGGTCTTTAAAAAAGCTGGCCGCAAGGGTCTTGACAAGGGCCTCCTCTCTCTGGACGACAGTGCTGATGGACAGAAACTGTTGGGCCAGAAGCCTGGCTCCATGGATCATGTGGAGAGCTCTGGCCTTGACAACATGGGTCTACTCCAGGGAGCCGGAGGCAATAAGCAGGGGCCCACCACCAGCAGCAACTACGATGATGCAATGCAGTTTGTGAAAAAGCGGCGCTACCTCCATGCAGTTAACAATGACTATGGAGCCGGCTCACTGCACATGGCAACCCAGGGCAGTAGCGTAATCCAGGGCTCCCTGGGGCCCGAGCCCACGCTGGCCATGCTGGACTCGTCGCCTTTGGAACTCAAACACGACAAGTCCGGCATTCCAGATGAGGTACTGCAAAGCCTGCTAGATCATTATAGCCATAAGCCAGAGGGGACACACCACCATGACGTGACTTTTGACCTGTCGGACCACCCACACCATGTCGACCTCCAACCAGCAGCCCCTGTTACCCCAGAGTTGGAGGATGACTCACCTAATGGTGGTGATAAGACAGCAGTGATGAGCGAGTACTCAAAATTCCTTCTGCAGGCCCTGGAGCGCACCAGCCATAGTGGGCCCTTCCCCAGCCTTGGCCCAACGGGGCCTTTCCCACTCCTGTCCAGCAGCTCCAGCCCCACCGGGCCCCTGTTCTCTGACAAGCACGTGTACACCACATCCCCTCTGGATTGTGGCTACCCGCCTGCTGTCTCCTCTCCGATGCCCATTGTCGCCCCTTCGTCAACCTCCTCCTCGTCCTCTTCAAAGACCCACTATGGTATGCTGGTCGGCTCCCCCTCCCAGGCAGGCTACCACCTCAGCTTGGAATCTGCCAGCCACCAGCAGCTGACTCCATCTCAGGAGCTGACCGAGCAGTTGGAGAAGCAGCACTCCCCCAGCGCCTTCAACCTACCTCCCCAGGACCTGACTGCCCCAGCAGAGGGTTCCAAGGGGCAGCAGCCCAAGGCTGGAGGGAGCGCTGCACCCACCAACGGCTCCAGTTACCCAGACCTGTCCCCACTGAACCCCCCTAAAGAAACCACGTACCAGATTGAAAACTTCGCCCAGGCCTTTGGCTCCCAATTCAAGTCAGGGCGGCGGACCCCTCTGAGCTATGGCAGTGATCCTGGGGCGGAGGTCGACCACCGAATACGGACTCCGGTGTCAGAATTCTCAGGGTATACCAGTTTGTTAGCTGACGTCAGTGAGCCAGTGAGTACAGGATCAAAAACCCCGACAAGCCAAAGTTTCAGATAAGGGTCAAACAAGGTGAATCCAGCGGGGGCTGTTCTGTTACTGTCCATACAGTCCCTATACCCATCCTAATTTTGTTCTTGTAGCAAAGTTTTGTTTTTTAAACACTGCCATTAAATGTTAATACAAAAATGACCAGGGAGGGTCTTCCATGGCCTCAAATGCAATTTTTTAAATATTCTCATTTTTATTATGTATTTAGTCGCTTAATTTTTGTTTAAGAGTAGTGATTTTGATATGAACGTACCGTAGATTTAAATGTAATTTAAAACATTTAGAGGGTAGCTATAAACTTGCTTGATTTTTTTTCTTCTACTTCTTTCCTGAACCCTTGTGTTTTACCAATCATCATACCATTCATTGTAAAGTAATAATGAATAATGTTGATAACTTCAATAATAATAACATTTGTGGCAGGGAAAGGCCCAGAATTCAAATGGCAAAAAAGTATATATTGTCTGTTACAAGAAACGTTTTAACTCAGGAAAATAGGCAAAATTGTGTAATAAGACTTTGTATTATGAGATGCAATTAGCACAGTTTTTACAGGTGTACTTTTGAGACTACAAAGCTTTGATTTTGTTTTTGTGTTGTTTTTTTTTTAACTCGTCAGAACAACAAATTTACAATACACGATCATGTTTGGTTTCTACTGCGTGTAGCTTTGTCGAGATTATGGTACTGTTGTGTCAATGTGAAGACATCCACATTTCTTTTGAGAGCCACATGTGTACACGAGGTAGTGCAAATTGTAGTGGAGTGCACACACAGCATGTTCTGAGGTAAAGGCGATGCTTCAACGCAACTGACTGTTGTTTTATCAGCACCCAAGTGTCGGTCAGCTCCCAGCTGTGTCCACCGGTGGCCAGTAGAAAAGACGGCATAGACTAAACTTCTACACATCACTCTTATGGCTGTCTCAGAAATGCAATGAACACCAATCTGCATCTTTTAACATGCTGTTGCTGAAG
>OMNW01009514.1:0-27686 GCA_900303245.1 Selene dorsalis
ACCGGAACCCGAACCGTAACCGGGACCAGAACCGGAACCCGAACCGGAACCGGTACCGGAACCCGAACCGGAACCGGAGCCGGGACCGGGATCGGGATCGGGATCGGGACCGGGACCGGGACCGGGACCGGGACCGGAACCAGGACCAGATCCGGGATCCAGACAGGGACCACAACAGGGACCGGGAACTGATATGTTCCGATGCTTCTGACGACATCTGCTGTATTTGACTTTACATGGCTTTGAACTCTGGCTCCCTTTCAAAGACTTGAAAAGTGACATAAGTCAAATAGTCTGGCTACACACTAATCCAAAATGGCGCCCATGAAAAAGTCCTCACTTCACTAGTCGTGTGTTTTAATGCTGATTGTTTCACTTTGTTTCTTAAAGAATCTGAGGTGGGACATTGAATCAGGGTCATCTAGTAGGGAAAGTTACAAGTACTTCTCTCTAAGTGTAGCAGAAAGGGTGGTCCTCACTCCATCTCCACACTTACCTGGAGCTCACTATGATGCCCATACAGGAATGTGTGTGTGTGTGTGCGTGTGCGTGTGTTGTTGCCTTACCCCATGCCCTGGGCTGAGAACCGGCTCCCTGCTGGTGCTCTACCTCTGCCTCGACCTCCTGACCCTGCACAACATTTACAAAAAAGTGGATCAAAGCCTACACTCAAGTGTTTGGTGTTCTGAGAATGTTTTAGTGTGTTTTAGTCCTCTCACCTCGGCCACCTTTGACCCTCCGACCTCGATCGGCACCTCTGTCCACTGGTGTCACCTCCACACCATTCTCCTCTGGACGTGCTGTGAAAGTTCATACAAATAAAATTAGAAAATACATTTGTGACAGAATAATGTGATCGAACATGATTTTAAGGTGGAGAAGCATGGTTTATACTCCATACCCTGTCGGCTGCGACTGGCCCCTTTGCCCTTGCGGTTGGTGGCCACACGGCCCTTGCTTGCCTCCCTCTCGCCTTTCTTCTCCCTGTTCTCCTTGTTCTCCTTGCTTTCTGACAGACCCTCCTTCACCAGCGGTTTCTTCTTCCCCACGGTCTCCCATGAGGTCTAAGAACAGAAGAGACAGAGGGGCAATAACAGGACAGGAGAAAAACAAAAAACAGAATTACAGCAAGTTAACACAAAAACATCAAAACAGGGGCCTGGGTTAATGAAACAGTAACACAGACTGTACAGTTCATTTGTCACAATTGTCTCAAGATGCTTTAAAATGGTAGCCAGAAGAAAAACACGTCATCAATACTGACAGTGTGCTTCAGTGAGCACAACAGAGTGGTTTAATGTTTTAAAAAAAACATTTATTTGCCTCCATTTCAGTGACTTTTCACAGCTGTAACCTGTGGAAGTAGCTTTTGGGATTGTGCTGTGTAACTCACTCAGTCATTTATTCATTTTGTCTCTAACAGTTAAGATCTTCAGGAGTACAGAAGAAGCAGATATAATCTGTGTGTTGGAGTATATACTGTAACAACAGAGATGTAAATGGGAAAAGCAGCCATTTGCTGGTTTTTGGATTTCCACCAAACCAAAACTACAACATGCGCAGCAGTCTGGCCTGTTGTCCTGCCCTGCCCTACTGCCTCTCCTTGCCGTCTGTGACAGCTGGTATTCTTCAGAAATGTTGGGTCATTCACTCAGACTCGAAGCACACTGGCAGAACAACACCCAAGTGTTTGCCAGACATTTGGTAGCCTGTTTGACTTGAGTAGAGGATAGAAAAATGGTGCACAATAGTGTGCCTTCATGCTAAAAGTGCCTGATGGATATTAGAAACAGCAGACTGCATAATAGTCAGTGTGGCAAAGGGCAGAGACTGATATTATCAATTTTATTAAGTGCCAGATGATTTTTTTAATGTCCAACCACATATACAAAACAGCCTTGTGTCATTTGTTCGTCTTTCAAGTGTGTTATAAAGCTTGAATCATAAATCTAGTATTGGTGTGCCAGAATAATATATTTTTACTTGAGTAAGTAAAAGAATCAAATATGTATATAAACGTGGACCTGATACGTTTTAGCTGTGCTTTGCAGCAATTTGTTTTACCTGAATCTGACATACATTGACTGCACAATGGTTTGCATTTCTTGTTACATGCAGTTTAAGTGAAACTACAGATTGCATATTGGACTGCAAGAACTACACAGGTGCTGCGTTCACGAAATTATTATTATTTAGTCATTTTCTGTATGACCAATTAAGGATAAATACATTCAAGAAGAGAATTAAGATAATAATTTTGACCAAAGAGATAGAAATCCTTTCCCATCTTTTAAATCCAACAGAGATGCACAGACTCCGATATTTTGAACAGTGCCCATCAGTAAACTGAAATTACCGGTTATTCTGGCTGGTTAGACCCCAGTTTGAATGTGGGCAATGCTATAGTAAGAATTTTAGTGAGGTCACTAGCTGTGTGTCTATTAACACTGGGGAACAATTTGAAAAAATAAATTCTGTTGAATTAGATTTTTATGCTGATTAAAACTAAAATTGGCATGCTGATTCCAAAATTGCAGTCAGTTTTTTTCTAGCATGTCTTTGCTCTTTCATATTTCATTGTATGTCAATATTTGTAAATTTAAGTACAGTATTTTTCATATTTTTTAAGAAAACCGGGATTTTCTAGTTCAAAAACTTGACGTGATAGAGGAAAAACTGAGATCAGTTTTGGATTTTGCACCCAAAAATTAGTTAAAAACAGCTGTCGGACCTAACTCAACAAAAATTGTGTTCCCCAGTGTAATAAAAATAAAGAAATAATCTGCCCCACCCCGACAGGTTCAGCAGCAGTTGACTGTTTTGTCTGCTGGGGTCATGACAACACACAGGACACGCCTCGGTAGCCCAGAAAGCAGCATAAACAACATAATCCACTGACGTCATGCAGCACTGATCACTGCCCAGTGTCTGTCTGTGAATTTGTCACTGACACGCTACACACTTTTTTTTCACAGCAGACCTTTTGACTGGTGGTAACACTGGTGTTACTAATAAGGACTGCAACAATGGCCTCATTCACTTTGGGTGTTCCACTAAGCCATAATGGTGAGTGTGCATGCACAATACCAGGCTCCTGACACCAGCTGAGATGAATGGAATTCAGATGTAATTAAGGTTATTAATTACACCTGTGCTTCCCCTGTTCACAGGTCTTTGGGTGAATGATTTTTCTCACATCTTTCCACAGCTCATGCTGTTATTTTTTTACCCTTTGCTCATAAATCTTCCGAATTTAAAATTACATGTCTCTGTAACCAACAATTGTACAGACTTGCAAGCAAAAACAAATCTGTTCACAATATTTATAACAGAAAGTAATGTCACCGAAAGTAAATGATGACCCATTAGTTGAGGTTTTAACAATTGTTACAGACTTGCAAGCAAAAACAAATCTGTTCACAATATTTATAACAGAAAGTAATGTCACTGAAAGTAAATGATGACCCATTAGTTGAGGTTTTAAGATTGAAAGAGAGACAATATGTAATTTACCATGTCCGAGGTACTCTCCAGGAGGAAGTTGATGGCTCTGCTGACATCCTCATTGCAGTCATGAAGCGCAACCATGCACTCATCCTGGTTCTTCCCAGTCACCTCCATCAGCTGGGGAAGCAACACACACACACACACATTACAAACGTCTTCGAGTCATTAAATGCAAAAATGCACCAATTTTGCAGAGCATGACAGTACAAGTTACAGTGTCACTCACAGCAACACACATACATATTTTTCAGGTGTTAACATAGCGTACTACAGTCATAGAAGAACGTGTCAGCTCTCCCTCATACAGCCACGAAGCCAGACAATGAGCCTTCTGTTATCTGGCAAAGGTATTCCCAAAGTATCCCTCACCTGGTTAACTTTGTCCTCAAAGTCAGCATCATTCTTGTCATAGATCATCTGGGCAAGCCGGATCTGCTCAGCAGTAGCCTACAACACAGACACAATAAGATCATTGTGTTGAACTGCAGAGAAAAACTAGGAAAAACACAAAGATGGATGACTGAATTTAATTGTTAGTGCCTAATGGTGGCACCTTTAAATGTGTGTAGGGCTGCAATCAAAACAACAAAAAAGCCCTTTCCGATGGTGATCACTGCATAATGTGTGCACTCACCTGTGATTTAGCTGGCACGGGTAATACCATTGTGTCTAAATCATTTTCATGTTTGTGTGGTTGTGGTGTCTCACCTGTATCTGTTTCTGTGGTTGTGATGTGTGAGTGGCAGCAGGCAGCACTTTTTCCCGAGGGCCCCGGGCCTTGTCGCCGCCCAGTGAGCTCATCATATACAGTATATACAAAACTCTGTATGTACAAAATAGAAAAATCTGCAAAAGGAAAAAGGAAACATGGAAGGCTGAGTGAAATCCACCAGCAACTCTAAAAACTGCAGATTATGGCTAACACACACAATTCATTTACAGTGTTGCTACAGCAAAGCCTCAGTACTTTCCCTTGAGTGAGTGCATAGAAGTAAGAGTTTAATACCAGAAATGTGTGCCGTGAATGTAGCTAAGCCTTATTGCACAATCATGAATACTGCCCTTATGGAGGCTGTAAGACACACAGGTGGCCTGGTGATGCAACAGCTTTGCTGAAATCTAGGTCAAGGCGGGAGATCGACCCAGTGTCCTCTTACAAATAGCACAGACTGGTGTGTATGAAGCAGAACAAACACTACACACCCTAACCCCACTTCCCCTCTTTGCTAGTTAGTTTATAACAACTGTAAATACATATACCGGTACACACATCTTATGCACTAAACGACTGCAGTAATTTATTGAATTTTCTCTTTGAAAATGTCCTGCACACTGAGCATGCACTTATAATTTACAATGCATATATTAAACATAACAAAACTATCACACACACACACATAGACACAAGGGGCTTTATGCACCTGCAAATACGTACGAAAAAAAAAGAGAAAACCTTGTAATGCAAAATAGCCTGTAATCTAATTTGCAGTGCAACGTTTGACTGTGGTGTACATTACTAGATAATTAACTACAGATATCCCCACTGACCCATTTGTTTTATGTCAGAGAACAATAGCAATCCAGTTTACAGTGTCTGAGTGACGCTGGCAAATGCAATGCTGCCATTGGCTGCAGGACGGAACAAAGCTAACTAATGCAAAAGGACGAACTGGCTTTAAATGCCGATTTCGGTGAAAAATCCCCAAAGCTGTTTTTTTCCCATGGAAGAGAGCTGTGCGGTAACAGCTGCCGATTAAAATTATTTAAACAAATACTGACATATCATCACAAATATGAGCATCGACGGTCTTGAACACAAACAATAACAAAACAATGAATCTGTAACTCTGAACATCACCATTGTTCGTTGTGTTTTATTCGGCATAAACGAAAAAGACAAATAGCAGTCAAAGCACACACGTTCACCAATATTAGTGTTTACTCAATTGCAGCAATTAACTAAAGTGGCAATTATCCGCAGTTTGTTTTAGTAGGGAAACAAGCGGAATGTTGTGTTGAGCCAATGCTAACGATATAGCCCGTAGCTACTTATTTCTACGGTCTGCATATGTGACTCTCCGGTAAAGCTTCACAATATCTATCTATCTTTTCATTAACAATTCCTATTCTCGTAGCGTCATTTTCGACAACACTGACCGACTCGATGTAGTTGGTACTGGGGGTCCCCTTTGTCCTCGCTAGCATGAACTGAAGTTAGCCACCAACATGCTAACGCACCGAGAATAAACGATGCGGTGGGGATGAAGCTAAAGCTAACGATGCTAACGGTGCTATCTAAATCTGTTGATAGCCGTTGACCGTCTAACTGCTTTGCTAAAGTCTCGTAGGTATTTATAGAGCTGCACAGTTATCTAACGATACTGGCAGTTACATCAGGTTTGCCCTCGACATCTAAACAACAAGCTAAACACCTAGCAACAAAGCTGTGTTAAATCTAAAGAAAAAAAAGGGCCTCGCAGCGGAGTACAATCCCATCCCGACATTGCTCGCCGGGAAACAAGACAACAGAAAAATTGCGAAAGACATCCCTCACAACCCAGTGTAAACGCTACAACGGAGCCGGCGACCAACTAGTTTAGCGAAAACCCGCTAAAGTGTGTCCGTTAAACGCACCGAAATACACAAAGTGAACTTGAAAAACGCAAGAAATTTAGTGTTTTTATTACCTGCTAACACGCTTCACTCGGCCAGCAGCAGACAAGGTGGTCACGTGACGTGAGCTGCCGCGGTGGATGCTCCGCTCTCGTCTCCGGGACACAACTTCTCCACATCCAACGCTCGCCATCGCACAAAACATTATAAGCGGGATTCACGGTGGACTTTTGTATTTAATTAATCAACTTTTCAGTTGTGCTTAGTGAAGATGAACACAGCTACACGATGTCAACAGTAACTGATCCACTAGGGAACCTGTCCTCTGACATGAAAGCCACCATATATTAGCATATCACTAATGGCAACATCTGACCTTAAAGGTTTCAAGATGAAACCTTTAAATTAGACACATGCATGGAAGAAGAAAAACATGTTACATCAATATTCATTTTATTTTTATTATTTACTCTTTTTAAAGATTTAATAACTTGTTTTTTTTTCCAGATGTTTATCTTACAATATCCTCAGATTCAGTCATTTGTAAAAACATTCATGAGGCGTGTATAAAAAAAACAGGGCTTCACTTAGTAGACACATCAATCCACACACTTCCTCAGACATATACATAAAAATGTATGCAATTGTCCCTATGTATTTTACACATACATATACACATTTATATATAAAATACACTTTTAAAGTGTTGGTTATTTGTTCAATTCGTGGTCCTAATTGGGGTGTCTCTTTTCGATCTGTCATCATCGTGAAAACTGGAGAAAGGTTCCATGTAGAAAAGGAAAACTATGATCGCCTGTGGCAGTCTTTCACAGAAAGACTTGAGGAAGGCAAAAATGTAACTCAAGCCTACCCTGCCTCTACCAAACAAGGAAAAGAGTAGAATCACTCACTCCTTGATACAAAAAGAGAAAGAAATAAAAAAGAAAGTTTTACAACTGCAACAACAAATGTATGTGCCTGTAGCCTCTCACTCCAGTCCAAAATTTCTCATTATTTGCATCCTTCTTGCTTGGTTGAGAAGATCAAAGTGAACTACTACAGATCTTCTACCCAGTTCCTGTGGAGGAGTCCCAGAATCATAGAAGGGGTTGGGGTTCAATCCATTAACTAAAAGCTCCTGTCTATTAATTATTATATCTGGTGACACTTAACTTGCTATCAAAGCTGAATGGTAAATTCTCTAATGACAACAGATGGTTACAGATCAGGATATAAACACTGTCATTGGACAAATCTGCCGAAAGCATTCTGGTCAGTGATAACAAGGAACATAAGCCAACGGCAAAAAGACAACACATCCTTCAAAAGAAGCAGATATTAACACCCCTGACCAACTGAATAAAGGTGACAAAGAAATGACAAAATAAATACAAATAAAGCAAATTAGAATATCAGCAGGGGTATGCCTGTCAAATCACACAGAATCATAAAATAAAATAAGTATTTGTTGGGATTAATTAATAGCATAACAACAACACCGCATTTATCAATCTTAATGTTTCTCCTTTGCGCCATCTCAGTGAGAAAAGTAAGTCACTTTGATTGGCGTGTTTGTTTGAATTCCGACAGGAGAAAAGAGAAGTTCTTTGTGATTGCTGTGGGACAGGACGGGCTGTTCCAACCAGTAAATATTCTCCATCAAACATCACCCCGCACTCCGGTTCAGTCCTTCAAAAATGATTCAGTCCTCCTTCCTCTCTGCCTCTCTTTTTTATTGCCGTCCGTTTCAGTGAGAGAATCGAAAAGTAAAGTTTTGGAGAGAATTCCACACGTATTTCACACAGACACTGTCATCTATCACTGAGGAAGCTGCGGTAAACACTATCCTTACGTACAAAAAACAAGCCAGCAAAAGACCATAGCCTAATCCCTGTGGATTGGATTAAAATGTCTTAAACGATGAGAACATGTTTTTCCAAAACTCCTCTGAGCTCCTTGGTGGCAGACTTTGCAGCTCTTGAAAATAACTAGTTGTTTGTACATTTTTTATATATACTGTATATATATATTTATAAAAAAAAAAAAAAAAAAACAGCAGCTGAGGTAAAAAAAAAAGGAGAAAATGAGAAACAGCTGGAGAAGGTGAATAATGGTGGACACAAACATATACAAGAACAATATTCAAAGCCATGATACAGTGGGGGCAAGATCATGCTCCTGAGTCCACGTGTGAGCAAAACAGAGTGACAATTAATTGCGAAGGAGGGTTACCAAAGACAGTGACGTCACAACCGGACTTGAAGAGGGAGAGGGATGGAGGGACTGGTTTAGTAAAAATCTGGACGTGGATGTAGTGATTGAGCGATGGAGGTGACGAAGAGGCTAACTCCACAGTCCTGCATAATTGCCATGCAGGCCAGAACAGAGAGGTCCACCTGCCACAAACAGCTTGGTGCCGGAGTCGTCGTAGCAGTGGGTGTACACCGCATTGGGGAAGGAATGAATGTCTGAGAAGTAACTCCTCCACGTCTCATCGTGATTCTGAAAGCAACAGAAAGGAAGAGGAAGAGCAGGAGAATGAGGTTAGGGGGGCTAAGGAAGTCGTTCAATAAAGGAGAAATCTGCTGGGAAAAAAAAACAAACATGTACCAGCCAGCCTTTCCCAGTCGTGAGCTTGAGGATGCCATCTCCTGGGCACTTCCGGTACCCCCCAGATGGATTCAGAGGGTTCTCCAGGAATCTCTGAGCTCGGATGTCATAGAACAGTAGTGAGCCTTGGCCGGTGCCCACCGTCACAATGTGCTCATAGAAACTCACTGAGCGGATCCCTGCACAAAGACACACAGATGTCTTAGATGGCAAACTCCTCACAAGTAAACGCCACCCCTCCCTGCTTGTCCGTGCTTTCAGACTAAACAGCTGTGTCCTCTAGGAGGTACTGTATCACTATGTCTAACCACACAAAGCCCTGACACATACTTTAGCAATAAAGAAATTACAGTATAGCCACAACATCGTCTTATTTTTGAGGTTTACAATACAAAGAACTCACCACTTCCTCTCTCTCTGGAATTGACAGACTTGATACTGTGTGTGGGCTGCCGTGGATCCAGAAAAGATACATGGGCCTGAGAGCCCACAGCGTACACCGACCAGTCCTGTCCATATGCCAGACACACATTCTCTTTGCAGTGAGGCAACTTGGTGGACAGTATCTAGAACGAAGGAAACACAACAGGGTGTTAAATAAATCTCCCACAGCTGTCCAGGAGAACTCCACTGTCAAGCTTCAAGCTTCACTTTGCTTTAAAAAAGCAAAGTGTAAGGCAATCTCAGAACATCAGGGGGAATAGTTGCCATTTTGGTAAGAAACTGAGTCATTCATTGATTGTATCACCCTACAGAATGCAGGTTACTAGTCACACCATGTATTTTAATTTACCTTGCACAAGTTGTGCTCGGCCTTCCAGAGGTGGAAATAGCCGTCCAGGGACACAGCACCCAGTTCCTGAAAGGGGAAAAACAACATGGGAAGATGAGACATAAATGACACAAGCTGACAAATTACAAACAGAGAGTAAATTAAGACTATTACACTGAGAACACAATGACATGTTTTTCCAACAGCTGCGTCAGATGGAGCCTTACTTTATGGCTGTTGTTGAAGGCCAGAGCGCGGACTTTACAGTTGTATGGGTTGGTGTACTCCTTTGGGATGTCCTTGAGGGCACGGTGGGAGATATGGGCGTAGGAGGGTACCACCTGCTCATTCTGACTCCTTTCAGCCTGGCTCATTACTTCCTCCGTCACCTCCCACAGGCCCATGGAGCCGTCTCTGGACCCTAGGCATTAAATACACACATGTATCTAAACATCTGCCTACAGTATTCATTCACTAAAATACATTCACAGGACCAAAATCATCTTTTATAAGGTAACTGCGACATTCATATTCATCCACCAATATCTGATCTGTTTGTCCTTGGGTTCAAGCGAACATATGTGCCATATTTGAAGAAGTTCCCTCAAAGTGTTAGATACTGCATCTACAAGGCAGAGACCACATTTTGTAAGGTCACCATGCCCTTGACCTTTGGCCTTCTAAACCTAATAATTTCATCCTAGTCGTGATGACTGTTGTGCCAAATTTGAAGAGGTTTAGTTGAAGCATTACTGAGATGCTGAGTCCATGAGAATGACACAGAAAACCCCAAGACAACATGTCTTTGGCTCTGGTTGGTGCCACTGCAGAGGAATAAAAATAGGACTGTTATATGGATATGTAGAGGACTGACTTGGAATGAGAAAAACAACTCACCCGAAACTGCCATGTTGTCACTGATCCACGCTATAGAGAAGATCCAATCATTGTGGCCATCCTGAAAAACAAATAACCACTAAGTAAAATCAAGACAAGTCATGCGCAGCGTTGCACTATGACATCACTGCTGATGAACCCCCTATGCATGAAAATTCAGTCAATAATCTTCATAATCAATACTCTTCTCTGGCTCTGCTGTAATTTGCATATTAGCTGTTGTTTAAGTACCTATTACAGCTACATCAAGATGTGGCTCAGTGTTGAAAAGGTGATGAAAAGTAGCTGTTAGCTAGCCATGGCACATTTACACTGATCAATACTGATCAATGTGTCATGAACCTGTCCTTCATTATATAAATAAATGACAACTTCTGACCTTTGGTCCAAACTGAAATGTCTTGGCAGCAATGAAGTGAATTGGCACAATAAAAAAAAAATTCAGGCATCTTTGTGTCAGGTGCAGCAGAGACTGATGAGAGGTCAATCACTACTGTCCTTTTTTTTTAAAAAAAAGAACTGAAGAAGTGAAAATTTTAATGCCAGTAGGTTAAATATTCGTCCTCCATTGCCTAATGATAAAGATTTTGGCAATCCGTCCAGTAGTCGTACAGATATTTCTCTGGACCAATCAACATGGCATCTCTGCAACCGCTTTGCCAACAAGGCTACAAATCAACACTGGTTAAACATACATCACCAACGTCTACCAATGTTCCACCATTTTAGCCTTTTCCACAATATTGACTCAGCATTCAAAAGTTGCATCTTCCCTGGATGAGCCGTGCTTACAGGACTCAGACACTCAGGCTGGTGTGTGAACAGTTCAATGAGTATTTAACAGTTTGTCGAAACTGCAACTAAACGAGTAACAGCGGGGCCAAGAGTGATTCATTAAACATAAATTATGACTGATGATCCAGACCACTTACATCGCCAACACAGACAGGATCCAGTGTGGGCAGCTGGTAGATGGCCAAGCTGTTGGGGTTGTCCCCTCCCGTGGCGAGGAGCGTTCTGGATGGGTTGAGTTCAATAGCGTGGATTCCACAGCCCTGCTGGTCCATACGGGAACGGGAGCCTCCTGTGGGTTGGTAATGCCGTCCTGCTACCACCGTCCCAGATCCTCCACTGTGACACTCTCTGTCCTTCAGCATGGGAATGCGAGTTATCTGCCCTGTCAGGACATCAGCTACAAAAAGCTGCAGGTAAAGGCAAGAAAGGCAAATGGTCATGAACGTCACAGGTTAACATTTGACACCTCAAACACATCCACAACCCCAGCCTTTCTTTTCCACCTAAAACGCTCTACATTTGGTTCACTCACTGATTTCCACTATGTTTTATTGTGAAGACATAAAATAAAAATTTAATTAACACTCCTCCCTTTGAATGTTTGAGGAAAGTTTTATTAGTATTATTAATATTCCTGCAACTGCTAATACTAATGTTATCATTTACACTCGTGTTATCTGCCTTGACAAGTCACAATGTATGAATAATATATAGGAATGCCAAAACGATAAATGGAGATTAGAAATGCAATGACATCTCACCGTGTTGCACTTGGTCCCACACACCACCTGCCGGTGATTGAGCCACTGTGAGGCAAACACCTTGTTGAGTCGCCCAAGAGAGAACTCCCTCTCTTTGAGGATGCCAGGGAGCCTGCCGGCCGCAAAGCCCCGGAGGCTCCGCTGGAGTCGCAACTCATGCTGCTGCTGAGGTCTGAACTCCCGTCCCCGGAGGGCACATACCACCGAGCGCCGACTGCACCACCACTGCTGGGCATGACGTGACGAACAAGAAACACGGCTCCGCTTGTGTGGCGCCTGACACCAGCCCAGCTGGTGAGAGAGAGAAGAAAAGGATTAAAGGGCCTTAAGATTTCATGTGGGCAAAGCACAAGACTTTTGTCAAGTTCAAAATGTTTCAGAGACTAAAAATATTTGTCTTTTAAATACAACTGTGGATAGTTTTTGTACAATTAAATTGGCTGCCCATAGCAAATGTGAATAAAAAATGGAAATAAAAACAAGAAGATGATCCATTTCCATCACATCCAATTTTTCATCTTTTCTGGTCCCTATTTTAATATTCCAGTACCCATTTCCAAGCCCTACCCATTTCCCTGAGGATGGTGGATACATTTGCACAGTAACTCACCAACACAGAGAGTCATTGGATTGAGTATTACAGCAAAAACACACACATACACACTGTTCAATTCATCCAGCTGGAGCAATATGAAATTTAAATTTAAAACATCTCTACCCGGTACTACTATTTATTGTTTCCTATTACTACATTTTAGCTGATGGGCAAATGTATTTAACCTGGGAGATGAATTAAGCATCTAAACTACACCCATTCCACAATAGACCCTATAAAGTCTCTAATTCTGCATTAAAACTTGTCAAAAACACAGCAAAAACCTTTTTTTTCCATACACACTTTCTCACATATATGTTAAAAGCTGTTACAAGGAGTAAAGATTAAGTGTGCTAGCCACATTTTTTTTCAGTCATCAGTAATTTAACAGGGGAAAATCTTACTTGGTCTCTAATCTATTCACACAAAACACTTTACAGCACAGCTTGGAAAAATACTTTGCAGTTCATTCTGTAGACTTATCATTTTGCTTTAGTTTTAAAAATATATAACATTTACTGCAAAAAGACAGAATTGTCAAACTGCTAAAATAATATTTGCTTAGAGAAGCTGCCACAAAAGCTAGTTTCGTAAACAAATGCTAAAAAAAAAAAAATGCTGAGCACACAGAAGACTGGAAATATTCAGCTCAATGAGCTCCACCACTCTGGACTGACAGGAGTGGACACCATAGCTGATCTTTCTTCTCGTTCTCACACAAAGAAATCTGTAAGCATCTGAATTTACATAATGCAACTGCACTGTTTTTGTAGTAGCACATCCCTAACCCACTTGTGAATATGCACTTCAAACTTGTGCCACAGATAAACCACAAAACCCCAGAGAGGTATTTGTAGACTGCAATCCCTCAAAAGAAACGGATGTTTGTTTTTTCTGGGTCAGGTCGTGACATGACCTGACAATGTTGACATGCAATGTAGTGAAATCAGACGGTATAACATTAAAAAAACAAATCCACTGATAGTGGCATCTATGTTAAAGGTTATTATGCATTGTGACAGCTCGGGTTTCAGGACTGACTGCACAGGGAAGTGCTGAGGAGAAACACTGTGTCAGTTCCACCACAGTCAATTATCTATGGTTATTCAGCCTCAAAGTTAGCTGGCTAACTGCAGGTTAATGTTTCAGCTAGCATCAACGTTAGCTGGCTAAGCTAGTGAGACGCTACGACTACGCCTGTGGTAATTTGACAGATAACTTTAGACAAATTCAGTCTTCGTCTGTGTGAGTAACGATATTCAGGACGGCCACTTGAGGGTGACAAGACATGACCCCAACCGAGCAAGTGACTGACAGGTTTTACTACCCACGAATAAATTATTTTATCATGACCACAACAGAAGAAAAACGGCCTTTGACAGGTAACTAGCCCACTGGCTAAAGTTAGCTGTCATATTGATAACGGACTACCGTTGGCTAACGTACTGCTAACATTAGCTGGCATTGACTTTCAAACAGAAACACCGTGTTGTTGTTTTAACGTAAGCTTAATTGTGATTGTTTATAACGTATGTATTCCCAATGTGATGATGTAGTCAATCCGCTGATCTGTAATCAGCATTTTTATTGGATATATGTAGTATCAGTTAAATCTGGCTGGCCCAGCGCTAGTTAGCATGCTAAAATATCCGACTGGATAGCTAATATGGATCCTCCACCGGTTTCCGCCTACCTGTTGTTGGTCCTTGGGCTCTCCTGCCTTCCTTTTCCTGCTAACTGTTTTTCTCGCCATAATCCGACACACACAGTTCCCTCACCCACATGGAGGGTAAAAGTGACGCTGGACACTGGATCATATAATGGCGATATGCTATTTTGTTCCTTGGCCCTCGCTGGCAGCGTCCGACGACGAGGGAGGGCGATCACATACGGGAGAGGTTGGTTAGTCGGAGGCTCCGATTATCGCTCAACTATCGCTAGCGCCTCTCCTGGGCTCCAAAACAATGCTGCACGGACGCCGACCCGACCTATTCAGTTTCCACAGAGTCGCCAGCTAAATCCAGAGGATTCACACTCTTTTTCCTGCTAGGTCGCGTCAGCAACGGCGAAAGCATTGAGTAGCGCGCAGCCGCACTCAAATTAAACATCAACAAAAACAAGGTCGTACGTGAACGCGGACGCCATGCGTGCGCGTTCACGCGAAATGCGTGTAGCCAGGTGATGATTAATCTTTCTCCATTTATTTTGTTTTAACGACAGTTTTGATAGTATAAGTAAACAATTGAATGTAAAGATTTTTTTTATACTTCTCAGTATGTTCAATCTACATTTATTTGCATTTTATAACTACGGTGATAGAATTAATAGAATGAGGTTAGATTCGAGTTAGAATCAAGTTTATTGATAAAATGACAACCTAAATTAAATGTCAATTTTCATAGAAAATGCGTGATTGCTGCTGCTGCTACCGACGCTTCCTGTTATCCTGTAGCAGCAGACAGCGCTAATAGACTGAAAAAAGGCAAACAAGTTGCTGCTGTGGTCGGCAGATACTGAGGCTAGCAGCTGCAGCACCGTTTCTTCCAGATATTGAACCTAATCGCACAGTGACTCCAAAGATCTTTCTTTTAATGGTGTGTATAATTTTGCAATATCAATCCACACTCCACAACAAATTCTGACTGTAAAGCATTTCACTATGATGTTACTGGTTTTATGCATTCATTGAAAAATTACTTACTTCTTAATTATAAGCAACATTTACATGCCTTGTGACTCCAAATAGGAGGAATCATGGTCCTTGCCATCTTTTCTTTTACCACCTCTTCTTTTTTTTGCCACAGCGCAACCTAGTGGTGAAAGCACATCAAACTCTGCAGGTTTCAAATTTGAGCCACATTTGGTAGCAGCTGGAATGGTATTTAGTTTGAATTGACTGAAATGTACCTGTGTCAGATCTCATGAGTGTATGTACCAAGTTTACTGAAAGAGTTAAATGCATGATTGGCTTTGATCAGCCCTCCCCATCATCCACAGTACAGTTCATGTTATTCAAAGCATTTTGCAACATTTCTTAGCTGATTCATCACCGCATGGTGGCGCTATTACTGCCATTGTGATGTATGTGAAGCACTCAAGTATGGAGATGTTCTCCAAAGTTCAGTCTTCATAAGTATTGCGATATTCATGCTTTATCATGCCCTGTAACTGATTCCCCAAAATGTTAAAAAAAAGAAGTCACCTTTCTCCTAAATATGCCATGATGCATTGGAACCAACTGTGGAAACATGTTTCCAGCTGCAAGTGTGTACGACTAGTAGTACATCAAATTGTCATCTGACAATTACAATCTGATCACAGATTAGTCAGCATGATGTTGGATCTTAAACTGTCTCAGTTCATTTTCCCAAGCAGACACATATAGCCTCTATACTGTTGCATATTTGTCGGTGTTTTGCTGACTAGGCCTCACAGTTGAATGATTCCAGCTGCCGTTAACAATACCTGGATGGACATTAGTCTGTATTGTTGCTGCATGCTGCAAAATGCATTCGCTGTATAAGACAAAAACAAGGAACAGGAGCATTGTCTTTTCTCACCACCCTCATGTAACACATTTAATCTGTCATGACTATAGGTGAAAAAAACATTATCAAATTAAACGCAGAAAGCAACACCAGCAACAACCAAGTCTCACCACTGAAAAGATGTGCACATTTAATCATGTGTATTTTCCAGCTCATTCAAGAGGAAATTGAACATTTTGCAAATCACATTGTAGGAGCTTGGGGAAGAACACCCACCATCTATTTTGCCATTAAGATCAATGTTCACTGGAGTCTTTAGAGCCCCATGTTATATAAAGTGGTGACTTTGAAGTGGATCTGATATATAAACCCTTAAACTTGATCCCTTAAATAATGAGAACCTAACTGCATTTCATCCCCACACAACTAGAAGATCAGAACAGAAATGGAAGGAGACTGATGGAGAAGGTCCAGAACCTGGTATACTGTAAGCAGCCAAGCTTTTCTGGCTGTTAGTGGAGAGGCAAGTGGACATCAGCTTGCTTTATGTTTGATTAACAAAACCATACTTGAGTTATGTATGGAGACGATAATACCACTTCTGTGTTTGTCCGTAAGGTAAGAGTGCTGTTCATCTTCATCACAGTAAATCAAGATGGAAGGCTATTAGGAAACATAACTCCTTGAAAACACTCTTAACATCAATCACCTACCAGACCTTCACTGTTGGCTGAAGTACAGATACAAAGTCAAGTACAATTATGTCTGTTCTGATAGTAAAGAATACAACAAATACATTTGTCAAACTCAAGAGTTGTTCTAAATTATACTACTTGCATTTTGTGGAACATGAGACAAAGGACTGGACCTGGTCCAAGGTGATAACTTTCAGCCCTTAATCTGTTACCATGCCCCTCTCAATCCCCATCAGTACCACAGGGCACAAGATTATGGACATTTCTGCCATCTTTACCCTTTGTGCATCTGAGAAGACATGCTTTTTAAACATATGTAGCATGAAACTCAGGAGGTCCATTAACACATACTATGAAAATAAAGGATGCGGGCTCCTTTTTAAACAATGACACCTAATCAACATTGGGGAAAATGCATTTGGCATATGGTGACTGAACTTTTTTGACTTCACATTTAAGACTGTGTTTATGCCAACAAACCTAAAATCAAGATGAACTCTCATTTCGGATTATATGAGGAAAAAAGTGAACAAGTGAACCAATCGGTCATGTTTGATGAGCTTTTGTGGCATGAAATCCAATAACAGAATAAATGATAGAAATCACTGAAATCAAACCCTTTCTGGTTACACCCAAATTTCAAGCAAGGCCAAACAACCAATCCTTATCTCCCAACAATAATTTGAGGCTCAAAATGCCACTCAACAATCACACAATATGAAATATCTCTATTGCACTGTGATGAGGCTGCGAAAGCAACCCTCACTTACATCTTTTTTTTCTTTTTTTAAACCACTCACTCTTTTCCAGTCTGCAAACAGAAGTCCATGACAGTTAGAAGCATCACCTTTGTAAGTTAACATATCTTACACCATCATATCAAACTCTTTTTTTTTTCTTAAATGAAAGTGTCAGTGTACTATTTTAAATAAGTTGATAATTATGAAATGTGTGTGCGCCTGTGCAGTATGTGACACCTCAGTGTCAGTGGGTTATGGGATATTTCTTATTATTTCCTACAAAGGAACTTTCCCCATCTCTCCCCACTCCTTTAACAGGCCATTCCAGTGCAGGTCAAAGAACATACTGGGGCAGTAGTATCTCTTATGTTCTGAGTTATAATGACTAAGGATCTATTATGCAGTTCCTAAAACAGAAAGCAAAGAAACAGAATCTTTAAAGTGAGATGAAAAAGTGCTCAAATGAACAGAAATACAGACATGAATAAATGAAAGCATAAAAGTCGAACAGAACTAGGTGAAGGGCACCAGAGCAGAGAGGGCACTTCTGGAGAGTCAGTTCTCTGTCTGGTGACTGTGCCTTTTTTTTTTGTTTATTTTTTTCTTTTTCTTTTTTCTTACTTTTAATGTTAGTACGTTCAGTTTGAAGAGAGCCTCCTGAAGGCCCCCTGTCCCCTTCACCATTTACCAGGTCTGCACTGAGCAGTGGAAGATGGCAGCTTAATTGTTGGGAGTTTCAAGAGTTGAAACTGGTCTTCCTGTGTTGCACTCACTGTCACCAGCTCCCCATTCGGTCCTGCAGCTTTGCCTGCAGTCAGATAAACACTTCCAAGTGGAAGCAAATCAGAAAACGCCAAAGCCCAATTCTTCCAGTTAAGTCCAGCTCAGTCATTCGTCGCATTCTTGAAAAAACCTATCAGTGTTAAATCCTGGAGCCCACCCCTGGGATTTCTTAAAAAAAAAGGAAAATAAAAACACCACCATGAAGAATTGTTATACTTTGACCCCCTCCACTCTAGGCACACAGTCTTTAAGAAGTGCTGAGACACAATACGTTTTAGCACAGAGAGAAATACAACTGTTTCCCCGCTGTCCCTTCCACAGCCAGGCAAGGACAGGGCATGGTGTGACAGGGTAGGCAGAAGGAAAGATGCTGTGTTGGGTGGTAGCGGGAGGCAAGCCCTGGCCTGGGCTTTGGTTGGCTGGCTAGTTTGGCTCAGCTGGCTGCGGCACGAGCCATCAGGTCCTCTAGAGCCTTGTCCTGATCGTTGTTGTGGACCAGCAGAACCTCTTTGATGGCATCCCGCTCAAATCCCATTTCACCAAATCTTGACATTAATTCAAGGAACTGCAAAGCCTAGGAAGGATGAAAACATTTTAAAACTACTATACATCATATATTCTGTTAATGTAATCTACAGACCTTGTGAAAATAACAGCCACGGGAGCATATAAACATTGTTCATATTTCAAAGCTCCCAGTGATCATAATCGTGAACCTATCATACAGACACAATACATGTTCTTTAAATATATACGATACAAACCTTTTCCTCTGAGCACTGGTACATCTCTAAACATTCCTCCACTGCACTCGCATCAAAGCCCCGCTCACACAGACGTCCAGACAAAATAAGATAATCCAGTACCTTGAACAAACAATAAATCCATGTTTATTATACCCCTGCTTTGGACAGCATATTATTTAGACTTTAAGTAAAAGTACTGCATGGTAGATGTACAAAACATCAGTGTGAGGTTTCTAGCGTTCTTCATGATAACACAAATATGTCATGGATTGAAATCACATGATGTTAATATTTTGTGGGAATTATTTATAGCCCTTTTTATGCCGTATGTGGCTTGTGTCTCATACATTCATAATTGCCTGTGCTACTTCATCATGTAAAACAAACTCATACAAATTAAATCTGATATGCAGTCTCCACTTGCTTTTATTTTGTATGTGCTGCTGCCGTCATCATCTGACTCTTGTTGGTCAGGTCATGTTGTCATGTATTAGCTGTATAGGTCACAAAAAACTGATCTATTGCCATAACTTTTGAGACAACAGACAGTGTAATGCAACAACTTTATTTTAATTTAAGGCTATATTTACAGATGTATTGATACTTCATTGAACACAACTGCACAAGCACACAAATAATTAACTGTTAAGCACGTTGGAGAGTGAGTAAACTAGGAATCCAGATTTCTGTGCATTGGGGTGAGAGGGAGTCGCACCTGCTCCACGTTCTGCCCTTGTCTTTGCATGGCCCGTAGGACACCTTCGTATGAGTAGCCCATGCCTACAAGGGTTTCCACACACTGTCGTTCGCTGGGGGTCATGCTAAGCAGGGCTCCGCCACACGGAAGACCAGCAGATCCTGACCCTGGGTTGGCCTTGTGAAAAAACATGAGTGAATATCAAATATATTCAGATATTTCTTACGTTTTATCTCTCAATCCAAACAGCAATACTACACACCAACTATGCATATAATTAGTTTTATACTCTATATTGTATGCACACTCACCTGTTTGGGTGTGCCACTCTTGGTGTGGCTGGATGGCGGTGGCTCAGGGGCAACAATAACTTGGGTCTTGGGCATTGTCGGCGGGCTGCCATTGGGGAGGCTCTGCCGTGGAGCAGGAATGGGCGCAGGGAGTGGGCTGTACCTCATTGGCTCTGGGTCACCAGAGTCAGAGAGCTTTGGAAAAGTCAGAGAGCGAATGTTACAGGGTCGGTCATCTGTGTCAAACCCCACTCGGTTACCAGGATGCCCAACCCTGTCCATTTCCAGCAAGGCAACCAACCCATTGGGTTTGTGGGTAAAACCTGGTTTGGCTGGGAGGCTGGTGTTGGTGCTGGGAGGAGATGGGCTGTTTCCACGTGACCCTGATCCTATCTGGGAGATCTCTGGTGGGGATACAGAGGGAGGAGGCTGAGGTTGGGGCTGGCTCTGAAGGATGTTTCTGAGCTCTTCCTTATCGTCCAAAGTTTTGAGCTCCAACTTGTCAAAGGGATCCTCTTCCCGCTCAAAGTCAGCTAGGTTGAGGCTGTGTGGCTGAGGAGTGCTCGGCTGAATTTTCCTGGGGCCCAGGCTTGGGGCAGGCAGTGGTGTGAGGATGGCGTTATGGCTCAGCCCTGCCAGGACGGGGTTCAATGCTGGTGGTAGAGGGTCCTGGTCGTCTGCAGCAGACCGGAGCATCCCCCCTCCACCACCATCAATGTCCTGGGATTGAGCCAAACAGTCTCTGCTCTCTGCCTCCTGCTTGGCTGCTGCCTCTTCTGCTCTGGCTTCTGCTGCTCTGGCCTCGGCCAATTCAACCCCCCACCGCACACTACGCCTTTCCAGAGAAAAGTCATACTGTGGATTGTAGTTGGAGGAGGAGTGGAGGTGACGTACAAAGAGGCCACATAGAATAAAGCAAAGGAAAATAATTAAGAATATAAGAATCACATGATGTTACAACTTTAGTTCAGAAGATGACAAACTAATAACCTATACAACATAATTTGAAGTTGTAGAAGAAAATAAATAAAATAAAATAAAAAGGTACTCCAACTTCTCAAGCAAGACCAAAACTGTCACCCCATATACTTCCCTACTCTTCTCTATCTAGAGTACTGTAATCTGAGCCCAAGTAGTTATCTTGTTTCCAATATTATAAATTGCAACCAAAAATGTTTACAGTGCCATAATGTGTAGGTCAGTTTGGTTAAGCCTCAGTGGGAGGATGCTGGACTTACCTGTGAGTCCACAAGCAAAGAGCCACAGTCAGGCAGGCAGAAACCAACAGGCAGTCCCACTTTGGCTGGGCAGCGGAATTTTTCATTAATCTTGAAGGGAACGTCATCAAGGTAGCTGATGGGTCCTGTGCACAAAAACAAAGTGACCACCAGTTAGAGGAAGAGACATCATCAAGGTAGCTGATTGGTCCTGTGTACAAAAACAAAGTGACCACCAGTTAGAGGAAGAGACATTTAAAATATAAGCCGATCTTGAACCTACATTTCATTCACATCTCAAAACAAAAGTCAAATGGTGAAATAGCACCTCACCATTGTTGTATGCATCTGTTCCAGACTTCCTCGCAGCCATTTAGAGACTCTGAAAACAGACCTGAGACCATAAGTTAGTGAGTAACAGAAGTGCTAAAATTGTTTAATTAACAAAATAGTTGATCATTAGAAGTAATAGCTGAATGCATCTTTAAAAAAAAAGCAAACAAAAAAACAGTCTATAATGAAAAAGTGGATTTCTCCAGTTTCACTGGCCCTCATGTGAGGCTCTGAGATATTTACACAACTCTCATTTCTTTCTTTCACTACGCTAAAAAAAGTTATAATCAAAGCATCCGAGCAATGACATGTTATCACATGGTTGTGCAAAATATCCCTTCTATTCAAATTGAAACTCTTCATTATCCCACTGGCTTTGCATATCAAGTCACATAATCCCATTACTTGGTCATGCCGTGCAACAATGCTTAACATTATCAACACAGAGACGCCACTGTGTTCACATCCGCTGACACAGAACCTTGATCTGTGTGTTCAAACTGATTAATTTGATCCACTTTCACAGTTGAAAGGGACTGATTTGTTAGTATGATGTTCTTTAAGCTCCAATGAGCAAAAATTTCAATAAACAAACATTAAGTCAGATGACTAACTGATCTATGTTTGGATTTGAAATCAACACCCAGCCCCACATCTGTTTGCTTTGCTTCTGTGTGGTTGTTGTTCAACTCAGTCTCATCAATATCCCATAGGAGAGTTGAGGGACCCTAAAATATGGATATATGTTTCATGCTGATCAAACTGTGGAGGATCTCTAGCATTAAAAGTTTATTTGACACTAATAAGCACCTTCCTATCGGGCCTGTGCCTACTGGTGCTTAAATGATCATAAAAGGCCCCAGGTCCTCTAAGAGACTAATCTAGTTTAGAAATGACAGGTTACATGTAGTTCACTGCCTTTGTGAACCGGCCGTGTTAGGTTTAGTAAAAAATTGTCACCAGACTCCACGCTGCCTGGCTGGTCATGCGTGGAAATAGGCTACACATGATCAGAAGGTATATAACCCTGGTGGAGTCTCTCTGTGTTAACTGGTTAATTCAGTAGTTACTCTGGTTAATGTTATATAACATCCAACCGCTACAAGTTGTTGATCTTTGCTCCTGTTCAAACAACTTAGTGCTTACGGTAAGAGCACAGCAATCACAGGACAGTATTGATGTTTCAGTGACAACCACAACAACACAGTACAATTCACCAAAGCGGTTAGTTTAGCTGATGTTCGGCGACACTTACAAACTTAAAACGATAACGAAAGAATCGCAGTAGCTTATAGTTCATCATACACCCGGACACGTTTATGGAAATAGACATTTCAATACACAAAGTTGCCACGTATGGTTTATAATAATGTCTACAAACTCGCTCTGGTGGCAAGATATAATCATTGACAAGTATTACCTAAGTTGGGACAGAGTCACTTAGCTACAAGCTAAGCTATGACCATCTTTAGTTGCTGCTAGCTAAACAGGCTAACAGCAAACACAGAAACACTTCGGCTAAGAAGCAAACCCCGAGAATGACATTTGCTGGTTTTATTGGGATATGGAGATGGAATAAACCCAGTTACCGACAGTCCTCACTTGCCGCTGACTAACATTTTCGGGGAGAAGCTATCGTTCGTGCTAACAGGCTTAGCCTCGACAGTGGCCTGCCTGTAACGTTATGTGTCTGGGCAGGACAGACGGCTGTCTCCGCTGACACCGCCCCTGAAACAAAACTGAGCCCACATGTAAACACACAGTCCTCTCACCTGTATCTGCTCCGTCCTGTTTTTTTCAAAATGCGAACGGTGTCTTTTCGAGGTGGCACTCAAAGTTCAACTATCCCGAATGAGTTTTATTTATTCTGAATTCCCTTTCCTGCTTCGGCGTGGGACGCCATCTTGATTTGTCAAGCTCCCTTCCACTGGTTCCTGTCTGACATCACTCACCTACATGACGTCAGGGCGTAGCATCACCACATCCAGCTGTGAGTCAAGGATTTGCTAGCACTGTACTGATTAAGCAGCAAAATCATTCTTTATTTTTCTCTTGTATTTAAGGAACACAACACGAGGCATTTCGCGAACAAAAATACGAAGCATACAGAAAACTCAAAATCAAAATGCAAATCTAATGAGATGAGTAAAAGCACGTTTATTTAATGAAGAGCAGTTCAAATCCTTTATCCAAACACCTGGAGTTGTAGTGTGATATATTTATTACTGTATCTGTTTGAAAAATGGGTGATCCCCTATACAATAATGATTGTAATAGGCCTAATGATGAAGCAAAATCTAATCATCCAAGTTTTCTGCAGAAGTTAAACCGCCAATTTTATGCTGCCCTGCAATGTTGGCTTGACTCTCTCCAGTGATGTGACTTCTCTTTCAGCCCACACAAGATGACCAAGTCAGGATGCCTCTGAGATGTCTTTTTATAAGACTGATCTTCCTCTGCTCCCAATGTTTGACCAAACGTAGTTGATTTTTCTCTATGACACAGCTAAGAACATCTGATAAAATCTCATCACGTCATTACTTTCTGAAATGAAGTAATGGTGGTCAAAAATGGCGGTTAAAACTGTGAATATGTCAAAAATATGTTTACCTCAAAACAACAAAGGAAAAAAAACATGTCTGGAAATTAATTGGGGAAATATTGTCAGTTTATCTGTGTGTGATGACGATTATTATTACCGTAGATTATGGCTGGTGGTGTAGTGTAGTGTAGTGTAGTGTAGTGTATAGTGATTGTGTATAGTGAGATATAAATGACTTCCCGAAGAACCGGAAATCAAATTCATAAGCTTTTTTTTTTAACTAAAAATTCAAGCAATGTGTTATTTGTTACGATATCATACACATACGTATGGCTAAAGTCAAACATCAAATGTTAATTGTTTGTAGACAAACGTCATAATAGATAGCTTTTAATTTCTTGAATAAAAATCCATTAGGAATAAAGTGCAAATTATTATTATGATATCAATTGAAATATACAGAATTATGAATGCGGATATTTTCTTTTTAATGTTGTGGGGTAATGGTTGTTGATTTAAAACATCAGTGAATAGTTTTTTCCTTTTTTTTGTTTTGTTTTGTTTTTTCGTTTTTCCTTAAGCATCGAGTGCGCGCACGTCACGTTCATATCAGTGCGTGCTTTACGTTCTGCAGACACGCGCAATGATAGCCGGAAGCATCTATGGGAGGAAAATAAAAATCGATTAAATCCACTGTAATTCGCGAGTGTAAACCTCTCACTTAATGTTCTTTTCGCGACCGTGAGCTCGAATTTATCGGGCTTCCGCAGTGCCACCGTACCGGAGGGGACGGTAGAGAGCAGGGAAGCTGCTCCATTTGAACGAAGTTGCTCGGTAGGGGTTTAGCTGACGTGTGGAGAAGTTGAGACAGCCAGAGAGCAGATAAACAAACATAAACAAGCAGGGATCAGCTGAGCGCCTGTCCGAACCGAACCAGCAGCACGGAGAGGTGCCAGGGAGAGCGGGTTTCCTCTGTTGAGCCCAAGAATGATCCACAGGAGACCGTGACTTACACTGATACTAGCTCCATGTCAACTGTCAACACTGGCACACAAAGAATTTCGGAAGCACAACACGAGGACCAGCCATAGGCTTTAGCAGAAAACCCACTGCTCCTGTCACTGTCTTTGTCAGGACTTAGCTAGGCTAACATGGACAACCAATGAGTTTACCCTCCAGTGTCCAGCTGTAACGAAACGAACACACATTACAGTGCAAGGAGACAGAGGTAAACACTTTTCATTAACTTTGCTTTTTTTTTCCCCATAAAGGGCCTGCGAACTAAAGCACTGACCTGGGCTAGCTTGGCAGGCCACATATCCTGTTTGTGTTTGAATTCCCTATGTGTCGTTGAGTTTACCAGCAGGGCTGTTATCTGTTCACGTTTAGCTGTTTCTCTAGTCCTAGCGTTTGCTAGACAGGCTAATGCCAACACAAACAGAGCTAACAGATGGGAGGCGTTTGCTGCAAAGTCAGCTGTTGGGGAATTGAAAACACATGGAATTTAAGTAGAGTCTTGACACTAACATTAAGATATTTTTTTTTCTCTCCTCTCTGCTCCCACCTCACGTACCCACCTACCTTTCCACTAATCTGTGGCCACTGGTGTCAGAAGTGGGATTAACATGGCCCATCAGGCAACCCCTAGTTCCCAGAAGGCCCTGATGATGGAGCTGAAGTCTCTGCAGGACCAGCCGGTGGAGGGCTTCCGCATCACGCTGGTGGAGGAGTCTGACCTCTACAACTGGGAAGTAGCCATCTTCGGACCCCCCAACACCCTGTATGAGGGCGGCTACTTTAAGGTGGGGCACATCTTTGTAATACAAAATTATGAAAAGCACAGCCCCATGTTTACACAGTGAGGCATGTTCATAAAGATGATTAAAATCCAGTAGAATAAGTGTATAGTTTATGTGTGTTCCTGTTTTTTGGTATTTTTTTTCTCAAAGTAGGATATACACCCAGAGGCTCTTAATGTTTATGATGCTCAGTTATGGGTCACATCATCGTTAATGTGTGAGTTACTTAGTACCTAAAATGATAATAATAATCTTATTACTAAGAACAGCGGTATAGGTGTTGTTGCACTGGATTCATTTATAATGAGAGTTGCTCTTTTATTTATTTTTACATTTACATGAGGGGGGCAGAATATCAGAAACACCTCTGAATAAATTGCAGTTCAGTGTTACACCTGTACCTGTACATCAGAACTCAGTGCTATAACATAAACATATATATCACCTCTATGACAGTGTCAAGAAACCTTGTAACCTTCAGTGTGGTAGGATTTGTAGATCTGTGGCAGAGCTCGTGTATTGGATTGCATTAGATTGATTTCAGATGGTCATAGATTAGCACTCTGCAGCCATTTCTGTCTCTTTTTTTTTTATCGTAAATCTTTCTCCCCTGTCCCTCCATTCTCCTTGTCCAGCCCTCTCCCCCCTCGCTGTGTGATGGTTGTGCTTCAGATGGCTATTTTTAGCTATGAGACCGATATAAATGGCACCTCAGCACAGAGAAAGAGTATGAGAGAAGGGCATGATGAGACTCATCTTCCTTTCTTTCATGTTACTTATTCAGTGAATTATCTAGAGTATGCGGTACAGTAAGTGCCCGCATTCAAGTTGGGGCAATGCAGATGCAGTTGCAGCTGTCCAGGAATGCCTAAATAACACGGAGCAGGTGTTCCCATCTATTCATGTAGTTGTCCACTGTTGATCACTTCATGTTTAGCCTTTTGGCCTTAACAGAGACATCCTTGTGATATCTCTTATCACACCAAGCCAAATCAATTTCATTTATGAAACCTTGAATCACAAGTTTGTTACAGAGTGGTTTTTACACTCTGTGCCACATATTATATTACACTATCTATCCTTAGACCCTGGGGTCAGATAAGGAAAACCTTCACACATAAAATTAAACCACAACAGGAAAAAAAAACAGCAGAGACATCAGAGCAAATTAGGAGGATCCAAGTTTGAATACAATTACATGTGCAACATATGCTATTAGTGAGAAGTCTATAATATAGCTAACACATTCATGCAAAAAAGCACTTTCATGGGAAATTTAGAATTTCCCGGTAAGATCACCAGTGTGCCTTTAAATTCAAGCCCTCAGCACTATCTTACCCATGACCTTCTTGCTTTGAGACAAATGGTGCTTACTCCTAAACCACTGTGACAGCAATTTTATTACAAACATATTTCTAAATCTGACTTGTTGAGTCTGGTATGTTACAGCAAGAAAGGACTTGGCTGTTACACTTTGGCTGAGGTGTAACTGTAAGCTGCATTTGTTAAAATATTTGTAAAAATAAAATAAAATAATTGGGTGACTATGTTACTTGGTTTGTCCTGTTGACCTGCACAACTCTAGTACAGTAGGTCAAAAAAAAAACCCCACCACATATAGTCAAGTATATAGGAGTGTGTGGTAACTGTTAGATATTGGACATCAGTTCCTGCCAGTGTTTCACGACATCAGTTTTTTTAATGTCCCAGGGTTGCAGCTGTGCACGGACTAGTTGGGGGAGTAATGATAGCCCTATCTCAGTGGCAGCACAGTTCAGTGAGAGCTGTGAGGGGTGGGGGTGGGGG
>OMNW01009514.1:27706-38032 GCA_900303245.1 Selene dorsalis
GGGTGGGTTACATACACCCAAGCCTCCAAGCCTTTCACCTAGATAATTGTGCAATACTTTTGGCAAGAAAAACAAAAACATAAGCACCTCACGTTATGCCAGGTACCGCCTGGCTCACTTCTCTGTGTGACTGCAGGCTTTGCACAGTGTATGATATATTTCTTTGTGGTGAACTATATCACATGAAAGGATACAGGAAGCCACTGTGGTTAAAAGTCTTGTAATTAATCAACCAGTAAGGCAGCAGTCAGTCAGTCAGTCAAGAGAGGCTTCACTTTTATTGAAATATCACATTGATTTTCTCCAGTCTGGACATATCAAATGTATCTTTTCCTGGGTTTAGTGTTGAGCAGCTTTTCTTAACCTTTCTGTGTCCTGAGGCTTATAATCATGGTGATAATAGTTAATTGCATCTCAATGAGCACCTGCGAAAAATTTTAACTCTTTGATGGTATTTCACTTCTTCTTTTTGGGCAACAGGAAGAAAGAATGTATTTTGTTGTGGTGGAGAAAACATACATTGCATAGTTTACAAACAGGTTTTTTCTTTGTTTCTTTGTTTGTTTATTTGGATATATGAAATGTATTTTTCACATTCACATATAACTGTGCTGCACCAATGATACTGCCAAAGCATCAACTCACTTCTCTCCGGGGTGTCAGGCCTGAAGGACTCTCTCTGTGAGACATGTCAAAAACTGTCAACCTCTGTTTGTTCTCCCAGGCTCACATCAAGTTTCCAGTTGACTACCCATACTCCCCACCAACCTTCCGCTTCCTCACCAAGATGTGGCACCCCAACATTTACGAGGTAAAACTTTTTGTGGTTGTCATTAAATGATTTCACACATGTCTCTTTGTGGCCATTGTCACAGCAATTTGGCTTTTATATAAATAACAAAATTGATCCACTCCACTTTGTTCTCTATCCAGAATGGAGATGTGTGCATCTCCATTCTGCACCCTCCTGTTGATGACCCTCAGAGCGGGGAGCTGCCCTCTGAAAGGTGGAACCCCACCCAGAATGTCAGGTAACTTTCCACAAACATTGACACACTATATCTGTATTGTCTTTCATACTTTCTCATTGTGAATCCACAGAATATCCTTTTATATTTTACACATCTCTAGTGTTTTATCTTAAATTTTGATATCCATAAGAAGATAAATATGCTGCTTTACATCTCCTGTCTGAGGCTTCTTTCTGGTGAGCCAATCAGAAGAGAGTTCCTGAGCCTGTCTTCTGATTGGCTAACTGTGTTCTGAATGATCAAAGAAGCATATAATAGATTTCAGGAAGTACTAAATGCTAATTTTAAGTTTCTTAATATTGACTGTGTGCATTTCTTTGTGCACTGAGCACTTTGATACTTTAGCAGTAATAATAGAGCACCAAGACTTTAAAATCAGAAGAGATATGGAAATCTCATTTTATACATAATGGGACCCCTAATTTAAGAAGTGTGCTTAGTAATGGAGTACTGTACCTCTGATTAAACTGAAATAGAAAATAGAACATAGGATAAGAAAGGTGAGGTTGAGGACTTGCCAAGCTCATCTACGAATAGAAGACATTTTGAAATATGAAAACATGAGCGGCGAAGCGTAATTCTCAAATCCTGCAAATTAAGAACGGTGTAAATTAACAGTCCTTTGTTCTGTGCGACCTCTAAAGATTAAGACGCTGTCGCTGCTGCAGGGTGGCGTTCAGATATTCTTTTAAATTTAGCAAGTCAGCAAGATACATTGTCTTCAGGAGTAAAGAGAAAGTGCTGAGTCTGTATTTGAAAGCCTGAGCAGACTGTATCTCTATCTGTATCATGTAACTGAGATTACTATGGTTTCAAAAAGACTCAAGAGCTTTTCTTTTGTACAACGACCAGGATCTGATATTGCAGTGTCCTTATTTTCTGTTTGTCTGTGGTTTCGTGTGGTGATCAGGACTATCCTGCTTAGTGTGATCTCACTGCTCAATGAGCCCAACACGTTCTCTCCAGCCAATGTGGATGCCTCAGTTATGTTTCGCAAATGGAGGGACAGCAAAGGCAAGGACAAGGAGTACGCAGAGATTATCAGGTAATTAACACTGTGTACAGTCTAATGTCCACTGTGCTACATTAAAGAACTACAGCACATAGTTGTCCTGCAGTCAGCCCAGACTATGTACACCAGTGCTGACTTTGAATCTGTCCATTTGGGCCAACAGGAAGCAGGTGATGTCCACAGCGGCAGAGGCTGAGCGCGACGGCGTCAAAGTGCCGACCACTCTGGCAGAGTACTGTGTCCAGACCAGGGTTCCCTCCCAGGACAGCAGTTCAGACCTTCTCTATGACGACCTCTACGACGATGACATGGAGGAGGAGGATGAAGAGGAGGACGAGAGCGAGATGGAGTCTGTAGGCGAAGCCGGGGGGCTCAGCGCCGTGGAGGACGGCGGGACGTCCACCAGACGATACGACAACCAGGACGACTCTGGCAATGAAGACTCGTGATGATCTGGATTATGATTCCGCCCTGCCAACTCCCCACCACCCTCCTTCTTTTATGTGTCATGTTACAATTTTGTGTGTGTGTGTGTTTGTGTGTTCGTATGTGTGTGTATGTATGTGTATGTTTGCACATACAGTGGGGTCAAAAGTCTACTGCCAAAAACTTTTCATCATTTATTAAACTAACACCAGTGATTGGTCGAATAATAGCTGTCAAACGCTCATACTCACATTTTCAGCAAAAGTTTGTCAGTACTTTTTTCACTGAACGTTCGATTTGGTGTTTCCACCGTTTGCCTTAATTACAGCTTGCACTCTGTCCAGCAAGAAATGTTTTGCAGAGTTTTAAATTATTCCAGCACCGTTAATGAGAACACTGAGAGGGTTTCAGGTCTGTTCTTATTCACATTTTTAAACGTTTCCAATGAGGAGGTCGAGGATCCATCTTCTGCCACGCTGCTTTAAGCCAGAAATGATGGCTAGCCTCTGCAGAGTAGAGCAGTATTAGTCTGTGGTCAGTGAGTGATTAATCATGTGCAAGTTACAGACTCCAGACGAGGCAAAATATCCTCATACCTGAATCTTTAACTCCTTGCACACTGTACTGTAAAGTTTTTTTTTTCTTGTGTCTCAACAATGAAATTGCAGTATTATCCAGTCTGCGCTAAACCATTTGACTTGTTTCGCCTTTTAAAAAGTGGCTTGGCAACAGCTGCAGTGACAGTTTGTCTTTTAACTACAGTTTTGGTCGGCCAGAATAGGACTTTCTTTGTTGTGTTGTCTTTGAACCTTTGTATCCAGATGCTTTTCTGTCTCTTTTACCATGGTGCCATCTCAAGGTCTGTTCCCTGCTTCCTTAAAAATGACTTAAAGTTTGTTTAAAAAAAAAATCCTCCCAGCCATTTTTATGTAAAGCATTAGCAGTAGTAATAGTTTACAGACCACAATAAATAACATTGTGTAGGAGCATACATGTGTTAATATCTGAGTTAAACTGCACTTGAAGGGGCAATAATTTTAGAAAATCTTGCCACAATTAATTCTGAACATTACCTGCAGCTAAAACTTTTATGTATCAGTTCTGAATATAATGTATTCTGTATTTGAATACCATCCAGAAAGAAAACAACTTGTCTGTGTTTGATAAATGATGAAAACAAACTGTGGTTGTGGTGGTGGTCTCTTGAGCCCCACTGTAGCTGGCTGGCTCTTCCGCTGCCAGCCCATGTCGGATTGTATGGTTTTGTGTTATTTGGCTTTTTTCCAGTTTACCTGTTGCTGTTTTTTGTTTTGTTTTTTTTCTTTTCTTTTCTTGTTTAGTCGGTTGACATTCAGTCCTCCCTGACTTGTCCCTTGTATTCTCTGGGATGTCTCAGACAGTCTGGCTAATGGACTCTTTGCTGTTTGGCTCATTAACCAGATGATGCACTGGCCAGCTTGTCTTGTCACTGTCCATCAGTGTGTCCCGTGGCAGAATATCTCTGTCCCTCTCACGCCTGTCTGTTCGACTTTGATGCAATCAACTTAAACTTGGAAACACAGGCTCTGCCGTGACTCCACCCTCTTGGACTCACCTTCAGTAGTGTCCATCACAACTGCTCCCTCACAGTTACTCAAATCAGCATCAATTGTTTGGGGGTGAACAAGGTTAAGACCTTATCTCACATCGCCTCCGACACCTCTCTCTGCCTCTTAAACCTCAGGGCCTCAATAGACTTTCACTGAGAGGAAAAAAAACAGTCAAAGAGAAACTTAATACACAAACTGCTCCTCACCACGACCTCTTCTTTCTTGTTTTCTGCATCACTGGGTGTTATTAGAGGGCAGAGAGTAAACTGAAAGTCTCCAATTCCACCGCCAGCGTGTTTACACGTGATTGAGTGTTGCTGTTGGTCCTGATTAGGGTCCTTTAAGTTGTTTTATTCTTGGTAGGCTAGAGACAAATTAAAAAAAAAATCAAAATACACCTGTAGGGACTCTGTCCTCGAGGCATTGCTCACATTATGTTGCAATAGATGTGAAAATGTTATGTTTCGCGCTGTGACTCCAACTTATGCTACAACGCAACCTAGTGAAAATTGGACGTTGTTACTGTGCTCACACCACATCCAGAGTCTGTTGATCGACAGGGGCAAAATCAACATGCAGCTTAGCTACACAATTGCATTTGAATGAATATGACACTGATTGCCTGTTATCTGTGTGTATGTGTGCGCGAGTGTGTGTGTATATATCTACATTTACGATTCATCTTTTGACTGCGATGTCAGGGTTTTCTCGTTCCTGTCTGTGGAACTGGTGCAGAGGTCTGTCACACAAGTGGGTTCGCCCATATGACCTTTTGGACTTTGTCCAGTTAAGAAAACATTCGGTGTGTTAGCACTATGTTTTAGTGCTGTGTTGGGAGGCCTGAACAAGCTGAGGATTTGGCTGATTTAAAACAAGCACCCTCTGAGTATTAAACTTCTGAACGCACTGAACAGCATAATGTGACTAATAGTACCTGTACGGTATTGAGCGAATCACCCATTTGGGCTGTGTGTTAGCGGTTGTGGGTGTAAATCTGTTGCCCTGTTCAACACAATGGAGCACTGGGACAAACCTTTTGATTCACATGGCTGGATTTTATGCCAAGGAAACCAAGTACAGCCCCCACAACCTCTCATTTTAAAGACTATGGAGCATTGAATGCATGTAGTGGATTTAACGCTGTTTGAATAAACTCTTGAAGAGATTCCTTTTGGATTTTAATGTGAAGCCAAAGGAGTGAAACATTTTCTCCCGGCAATGTGCTTTTGCCGGCTTGGATTCTCTTGGGGACGGGGGACAGAAAACTCACTCCTGAACCAGATCTTAAATGGATTTGATATCAAGGCACAGCAGGAAGTGGATTCATGCCAGAAATTCTGAACTTTTATTGATGTGGTCACCATTTTTCACCCATTCCTCACCATATAGAGAGGTATAATCGTCAGTAACAGAAAGCACCAATCTCATGTGTACCTGCTAAAGGAATAGTTTGACATTTTGGGGAAATACACTTACTGTCAGTTGGACAGTTAGATGAGAAGACCAATACCACTCTTCATGTCTGTCTGATAAGAATGAAGTTAACCAGGAGCTGGGTAGCTTAGCATAGCATAGCACAAAGAGCAGCTAGTTAGCCTGGCTGCCAGAACACATTAAGTTCAGCAATTGATTAGAAAGTTTACCCCACATGTTTAAACTATAGAAAAAATTAGATGTAAATTTTACACTTCATTATGGGGTTTTATGCTGAGCCGTTTCTGGGCTGTGACTGGTAACTTCCTCCACAGTTACCCTGAACTGCTTAGAGCCAAAAATAATAATAAAATAATACAGCACTTAAATCACCAGTAGTTCACAGTCAGGCTAGATTTACCGTCAGTTTCCTGTCTATGTGCTATGCTAAGCTAAACTGACATCTTATTTATACAACCACCCGCAGTTTCATATTCAACAGACCTACAAGAGACTGGTATCAACGTTTTCATGTAACTCAGCAAAACAATGAAGCGTATCTCCCAAAATGTTGAATTATTGCTTTAAAGACAATTTTTTGCCTGCTATTGCAAATTAAAAATCTGAATCCGCATTATCGTTTTTGTTAATGTAAAGTATAAGAGTAGTGTAGCTATTATGATAGCAATTTGATGATTGGTTTAGAGCTCTTCAATATTAGAATCCTTCACCTTTTTTTTTTTTTTACTTAAAGGTATGCCTTGTTTTTACATTGAGTGCCGGTGGAGAAAATCTGAGGAGGCCTTCTGAGGGAAGAGAGCCACCAACTATTATTATCTCCGAGGGATGAGGAAAATTCCCAAATCCAACCTAAGAATCGACTCGCTTCAAAGGACTGTAGTCTAAGATGTAGAGATGTTATTTCGTACACACTGTTACATACAAAAGACTGAATGAAATCATTTAGTTCATTTAATCTGTGTGTGTGTGTGTGTGTGTGTGTGTGTGTGTGAGCATGTGTGTGCACAAGTGTGTATTATTTGAAGTGTGGATCAACACTGTGAGGTCCTCCTGAGGCCTTCACATAGTCGCACATTTAATGGACTGTCCACAATGCTCCCACAACGTGTCCACACCTATTGATGTTAATGCTGTCCTTGTTGGTTTCTTCTTTTTTGATTTTATTTCATCCCCCCCTCCCCAACATTATGTGTTTGTGAGGATGCAAATGTCACTCATAAAGTTTCTATTGTTTAAAAAAAAACAAAAAAAAAACATTGTTGGGTTTGTTTGCAATATGGCTTTGACATCTGTTGCTAAGTCCACGTCATAAAAAGCAGACAACACAGCAAGACGGCTTTTGGAGTAAAACTGATATGCAAACGGAGGCGTACAGTTATCATGGTTAAGTTGGAAAATCATTCAAAATAAAACAGTATGTCATTGAAACCTGATGAAAGGTTTTCACCTTATTTCAGTGTAACCCCAACCTATATTTTATTGGTTTCCACTGGTCACTAGCACATATATAAATATTATATATAAAGAATTGTTTGTGTGTTATTGTGGATGTTAACTTATAGCTTACTCCACCATAATTACCTGAAAATGTGGCCCTTTAAGTATCTAGTCTAGAAGTCTAAGATTTGTGCTTCCAGTGGAATTAAACTTGTCCTGCACTTGTATTATTACATTTTAAAAATTGTAAAACAGTTTGGGTTTCTAAACATAAAATCCCTGTTAGGAAAATCCAAAGAGTGTGAACCATTTTAAATGGAAAAAAGACATTGTGATATTGTCATATTGTTTCTGGATAGGCACATTACCTCTGAATGTTTATACTATGAAATGCTGTAAAGCAACCAAAACTACTGTGTATGTATCACAAAGTACCAGTGCAGGTTTTGTCATAATTTTGGGTAAAACAACCCTTTAAAATGCTTTAATGTAAATTTATTTAACATTATTGTCCATAATTGCAGCTCGGCTAAAATTCATCATGACAGTTAATGTATAGGGATGATGTTAGATATCCTATGTCTCATAATATCATCACACAAAACTACCAAGTTGTTCATCAAATGTGTGAGTATGAGTGTAACTGGTCATTTCAATTGAGAACACTTCATTGTCCTCTATCACTGAAAGAGGAACTTTTATGTTCTCCCAAGCATGAAATTAATTACTGGTTCAATGGCGCCCTGGTGAGTCTTAAAGCAATATTCCAGCTTTTTCTGCACGTAGAACCATTTTACATTATAGTGTCTGTATCTCATGAAAGTCAATTGATACAGGTCACTGTGGGAAATTTCACTGATCTCCACTTACTTTCCCGTGTCCTTAAAATAGCTTGAAAAAGAAATGGCAGTTAATTGATGTGAGCACTTCCATTATGCCTCACGAGTTGAAAGAGCACATTTGTATCTTTAATTACTCTGATTTCATCCCTTCAGCAAAGGCCATTAATGTAATGCAGTAGAGTGAAATCTGGAGGAGAACATGCACCTGTATAAAGTACAATACAGCACTACCCATGACCACCAGGGTCAAGGTTGTATGTCCCACTTGCATTTCACTATCCATCACGAAGAAGAAGCTCTGTGGACAAAATGTATGTGTCACTTCCAACATTTTAGGTTTGTACTTTTAACATAAAGTGTAACTCGCAGCTTTGCTAGATTGACTGGATAAAAACATTACTTAATGTATTATTATTGTTATTATTATTATTATTATGCCCAGATTGTCAGCAGTCCCTGTGCCACTGCTCAATCACCTCATCTCAAAATGAGAACTGGTTGCCAATACTTCAGATGACCCAATTCCTTCTCTCTGTTCCCTATTCACTGTGTTTCCTATTGTTGTCAGCTGTTTTTCACTGCACACAATAATAGCTGATGATGAAACAGTTTGCAAATTGTTGCATTACAAGGTGCTATACGTGATACATAGTTTAGGATATTATCCAAACCAAATGTGGCTACCCTGACATTGATTGTTTGTGATGAGAAAAGTCAAGTAGAATCATAATAATCATGATATAAATATCCATCACCGGCTCCTGCTCTCTGGGGAACTACTGTGCAGTGGTAGTAGAAAGCGTATCTCTCTTTTGATTTTGAAACCGAGAACTGGAAGAAAACCATGAAAGCTGTCACTGAACTCAAAGGTCATTTAAGGTTTCCTGCTACGGCCTGCAGTGTAGAGCCTGTGGTAGTAAATAGACACCATTGTGAGAAAAAAATGTTGTTTCTGTCCCCACCCTGTGGCGGCATCAACCACTTACAATTTCTTTTTTTTATCCAGTTGCCTTTTCACTTGGGCTAATACTACCATTAAAGCCCAAAAATGGATACTTGCATCTGTTCTGTTAATGAGTGTGAGATCCCCCTGCATTTATGTCCCTTAGGAATATTTTGGCAGGACTGAATAAGCATCAAAAGGTAAAATTTCTTTTTATTATTTTGGATAAATCTGATTCACATTACAGACACAGATAAAACAGTATTACCACATCTCAAGCGTTCCCCTTTGTTTGTTTTATGGCCTTACAGTGGGACTAAGAGGGTGCTTCCTTAATTTAGTTACAGCTCTATGTTCTGAGTGTATATTTCAGTTTATTGCACTGAAAGCAGCAACGTTACTGAGAAGATTCAGAGACACAGATAAACATCTTTTTGTGCAGTGACTGAGATAAAATCACAGATCCAGTTTTCAGCTTTTGATTAATTTCCTGCCTGTGCACCTTTCTTTTGAGAGAAGGAAATCGATGGTGTCTCCACATACTATGACTGCACAGTAGAGACAGAAGCATTGACAAACAGAGAAAGCAGGCTATTAAAGGCAGTACTTTCACACTTGTCAAAATAATGCCAAATTATTTCCCATCTTGAGTCATCCCTCTCTGTTCAGTCTAAATCACATCACTGTTTGTCCTGCTGAGCCTGTAAGTGTTTTTGTGCTGCTCTCAGTGTGTCCTGCAGGTCTTTGTACTGGGCCAGAGCGCAGGCCTCCTCCAGCCGGGCCCAGCGATAATCCTGATGCTCATCAGACAAAGTCACTGCCGTCTTTGGGTCTCTGAGCTCAGCCAACCAGTACAGCACCTCCTTGGGTCTCCCTCGCACCTCGTAGTGCAGCTCGTGAACAAAGTTGTCAATCACCTGCAAGTGCTCTGCTCCCAGCCCGGCCTCCTCCTTGGTCTCTCTCAGGGCCGTAGTGAGGTCATCCTCGCCTGGATCCACATGGCCTGATGGTGAATAGGTCAACAACAGACGTAAATGTCACATATCGCTATACACTATGTGAACAGAATCTAGCACAGCAGTATCTGTTATTAATTACATGAGAAATGTAGTTTTTGAGCATGTAAACACCTTTAGGTGGAGTCCAGTGGTGTTCCCCATAAGAAGTCTGCAGAAGGAGGTATTCGATGTCTGGTGGGGGACTGCAGCTGGCTAGACGTCGAAATACTATAAAGCCACAAGCTCTCAGTGCCATCTCCCTGTTTGAAATTTGAAATTGAATGTTTTTGAATTCAGAGAAATTCACCCTCGAGAAAGGTTTCCCAAAGGCTTCCTGCATCATCTGGGAGAAACATTTAAGAATAAGGTTAATGTAAGTATGTATTTTAATGTGACATTGGGTTGTTTGATATTTATAATTTGCTGGTCAATACTTTCTAAAGTGGCTTACAGTAAAAGTGGACACACAGTTACCATACGGGACAATAACACCAGCTCTTCTTCATGCAGCCTCCCCAGTTCAGATCCTGCACACTGGCCATACTGGTTTAGCTCGAGTCTGAGTGCATTATCCATCCATTCATTCACTCATTCATTCATTCAACCTTTTTTTT
>OMNW01009515.1:0-27567 GCA_900303245.1 Selene dorsalis
AAAAGAAGCAACGAGCCATATTTAATTTTGCCGACACAGCAGGTGCTACTAATCTAAGATGAATTTGAGAGAGCTGACATTAAATGGAGCGTGTGAAGGCCTGTTTGAGGGCTAAAGTCAGTGCTCATTAGCAGTGTGTCAGGGCCCATAGTAAAGTATCAATCTCCCCAGAACTGAAGGTTGATTGTTTGTGCATTTTTTTCCTACAAACATTTCATAAACAATGCTATATTAAAATATACAATAAAGTCACAGTTGATACTGAAAAATGAAATAACGGAGGAATTAATAATGAAATATTTCAGGGGACCAGCACAGAGTATAATTAAAAAGAAACATGAGGATAAAGGACATGTTCTTCAGCAGAGAGAGCTGCAAAAGAAAAGATGTAAAATAGAGGCTGAGAGAAAGAGAGGCGATTAATGTAAAAGTCTAAAAGAAGAAGAAAAGGAGTTTGGTCTTGATCTCAGGAAATCCTTTCCAGAAACCAGTGAGGCTTGTTAAGTTGGACATGTCTTTGGTGTGTAGCAGTCTGCACTTTTCAGGGCAGCATTCTTCCAGCCCAGTTACATGTGTCACAGTCTCAGCACGACATCTCCACTCAAGTGCTATCACTTACCATACAATCAATTAGAGGTGGAACGCCACATCATTTAAACCAAGTGGTTCATTATTTTTCATTCACACTTAAAAATAATGACACAGAAAATAGTAGTTATTCACAGATGGGGAACAAGTCTGAATATAACTGCCAGTAGTAACTCTGAACGAGAGATTATAATATAGGGCTCTGCTAGAACACTAACGATTACTCTCTGTAAAACTTCATGAGGACCATTTGCTTAATGAATATTTCAGGTTCAGATGCTAAATGGCACAAAACAAATAACTAATCGATAAATTCAGATTGGGTGTAATGATAGATTACATCTCACCTCTCAAAATAATTGACATATCAACATATTAACCTCCACACAGATTACAGTGAGAATCTAAATTCAGCCCTGAAAAGTCTCCCTGCAGCTTTACACACTCTGGCTCACGCTCAGCTGCTGCAGCAGCCACAAATATTTGCATGGCTCTAGTCTGCCCCACATGAGTTTTAATATTGTGCCACAATCGCATCCATTGTAGCTGTGAGGTTAATGTGTAGGACACACTCACACACTGATAACCAGCTTTTTTTGGTACAGTGAGGCAGTGCAGCGTCCGCAGTAATGAGAGTGGATGCAGAGATACACTGGGGAGTAAATCGGCCTAGTGTGTCTTACTAACTGTACTGTCTGCTGCAGTCTGCTCTACATAATGACCACAGACAGAACACAAAGCAGACGTCGCAGCCAACTATCACAGCTGGGTCGTCCCTTTTCAACCACACACCAGTGGTTTGTTTAAGGTTTTCGTAATGTATTTCATAGCACGTCAACAGTAAAACATAAAATTCCCCATGATTACAACATCGCCTCAACCAACTGTCGCCAATAAAATCACAGGCACAATCAAAGCAGGTTTATTAACTGTATCAGCATTGATTTAATGAGTGAGCCAAAACATCACATAAACTGTCTTAACTTGTAAACTAGGGTCTGTACAGAGGGAGATCCACTCTGCATCTTTTAAGCTTCTTTGAGGTAAGCAAGGACTGTGTTTCATTAATGTTCACAAACACAAACACAATTAGCACAAACACAATTAGCAAGCACTTGGTCAAAAAGGAGTCGTGCACTGAGTGACTGCATTTAATCCAGCCAGGCATGTTGTCGCTAGTTAGCAGCCTAGCACTGGCCAACAGCTAAAGTTAGACAAGACTAAATGATAGTCAAGAATCATTCAGGATCATATAATCATATACATCACAATCATTATATCATATAATCTTTTACTCAACATCAGTTTAGTAGCTTAAGACTGAGAGCTTTCACCAATGGAATTTTTTGGTGACACCTGATTCCCTCAACTTGATTTGTCAAACCTGATCTCCCTGATATCTGTCATTACAATCCCTCGGTAGACAACTTCATAATAGCCACCACTAATTTTATTATGAATAAGTAATTTAAAGTATCATAGTAATGAAGCTATTATCATTAATGTGAGCTGCTGCCATTTTCTTGATACACATGAATAATGAATAAAATTCATAGAATTTGTCCTCAAGCAAAATCATGATTAAAATATTTGCTGGTGAAACAAAGTGCTGTATTCATAAATGAAACTCACAAATACAGTTATGTATGAAATAACCTGTCTAGCCTTAATTCTTATGTCACTGTAATGTGATGTTTTGCACTTACCCTGGTATATAGTTAGTCTCTGGAAATGTACCCCATTAGACCCTCTCTCAGTCAACCCTGGCTCAGACAGGACGTTGAGCTTTTGACGCACTTCTCTACAGAGCTCTGGATTCACTGTTTCCAGGTTTTACAGCTTTGAGTGGACAAATGGAAGGATCATGACCAGTGTTTGTGCATGCTTTGTTATGTTATTGACATTTTGTTTTTGTGACTCTGTAGTCAGTGCTGTACTGTGTTACTGCTCCCTGTTATCAGGATTTTACAGGAGGACGCTGCATGATCATTATCTCAATGTCCGGTATCCATGGATACATATAATTGTGGATTTTGGCAGTACAGTATGTAAATGGAGTGTTTTTTTTTGGCAGCTGACACCCCAGGTTTAATTATGCAGAGTTTCCCATTATCATGTAACTGCACCACAGCCCCATGTTGCCGCTATATAGCAGCCTTTATTTCTTTCTTACAAATCCTTTGTCTGGTCTTGAGTCCAAACGGGATATAAAGTGCTGGAGCTTGACTTTCAGATGTAGATCATAGTGTGAGTGTGACGTAATTGGCTCGAGTCCGTGATTCACCAGTGCAATCAGGAAATGGAGAGTGGTGATTGGATTATCACAGACCCTAATGAAAGAGGACGACCTGTTTATTTATTTATTTATTTATTTTTTACCTTTTTGGCCATCTCAACTCCATCTCCTTTGCCAATCTAATTGACTTGGCAGGCATCCATTAAATTCACTTAAACCTTTTTGCAATTAAAGTAATGACTTTAATCAGGTTTGTTCATCTATTGCAGTGAAAAGAAAGACCGACTCACTTCCATGTGCTAATGAGCACAATTCTTTTTTAATTCTGATGAGGGCAGGGCAGCATTAATTACCTCATCTGGCCAGAGCTTTGGAGCACATGCAGGGTTCTATGTTCTCCTGCCACGCTCTCTGCTGTGCCAAAATAACACGCCTGAGGAGAAATTGGGGTTGAAACACTGGGGTTAAAGGTATAATTAAATTCAAACTCAATTTTGGCATGTCCAGCAGTCTGAGAATGAAATTAGGAGGAGGGTGGGGAAACAGAAGGCTCAGGAGAATATGTCCACCGCGTATTTGACAGTGTTTTCTCTTTGATGTGTAGAATTGAGGAAACAGTGATCAAAATGGCAAAAAGAGCCACTGTAATTATAAGTCTGACGCAGCTTGAATGATGGTTTTCCATTCAAAATTTGTTTAGGTGTAATTGGCATTTAAGGTCCCTTTGCAGTTCTATTCCGATTCACTATGTTTAAAATGATTCCTTCACTACATTTTACAGAGTTGTCTATGTTGTGTACAAATTATTGGCATAGTATTTCAAAATACTAGAGATGAGAAATCCTACAACACCCTGCAGCTACAGTACAGGCTTTTTCTTTGCACTGATTTTTTCTACCTTTCATTATTAACGTTAACTTAAGTTAAAGTAGTTGTAGACCTGAGGTAATTAGTTTAAGTTATTTCTTTGGCAAAAATAATTTTAAACCTTTGCTGCTTCCAGCTTCTCAAATGTAATTACCGTTTTGTAGCATTAAAAAAGGAACTGAATATCTTTTAAATTCCAAGTGTTAGTTAGACAAAAGGCAGTTTTATTTCGTATTTCCTGTCATTAATGAAAAAAAACATTAATCTTTTTTTGGGGGGTGAAGAACATGCTGTCTTACAGTACAGCATAGTAATGTAGGGGTGATCACTGTCTATCATATTAATTGTATGTAATTGAATATTATATAAATAAAACACATGAACAGAATTTGTAGAAGAGACTGTAAGTATCATTAAAAAAATGTTGTGCTTATATATTTTTTTGTTGTTTTACGATCCTAGCCATGGACATGCCATCTGAGTTGACGGCCCTCAACATCACCCCACAAGGGGCCCTGCTGAGGTGGAATCCTCCACTGTCCAGCGTCGACAACTATGTGCTGACCCTCACACACAACCAGGGTAAGTTGGCAGAACTGTTAGTCATTTGCTTAAGACAAAAATTAGATTAATCGTTTGTTCTTTGATGCCCCTTATTTCTGCAACTGCATAGCTGCAATTAATAAACAATTTTGCTGATAATTTAGTTCATATCCCCCCACACTATTGGTCTTGGTCTTCCAAGACCTATATGGGACTCTTAAACTGGGGACCAGTATCCTGAATCACAGTTTTACACGTCAGCTGTGCTATTGATTCCAGTGTGTGTGTTTTTTTGTGATTCATGAAGGACAGGGCCATGAAAAACACTATAGAAATAAACACGTACATATAAACTTGTTTCTGAAAAAATGCTGTATTCACTGAGTAGAATCACACTGTGGACCGCAGTGACATCAGCCTGTGGAGTCAGAGTGTAATGAGCAGATTTGTTTTGGATCATTCAGGTGCATCATGTGGAGATATGACAGGTACCATCAAGGTTTTTCCATTAAGAAGTGAGCTCAGTGGGATGTGTCCTTCAAGGCAATATAGACCCATTAGTCTTGCTTTCAGAACAGTTCATTATGCTTGGTAAAACCACGAAGCCTTGGCACAAACATCACGGTTACAGTATTACGCAGCATACCTTTCTGATGCGAGCCATGTCTTCACTGTCTGACAGGCATATCCAGAGAGGAGAAAGATTGCTATACTACTTAACACATCAGAGCCAGATTATGATTTGTTCCCTGAACTACAGTGCATTAAGAAAGTATTCACACCTCTTCTTTCATAGTTTTGCAGCCCTATAGAAATAGTTTCACTTTACCTTTTCTGACATAACCTGCAATACACACAAAACCTCATAATGACAGAAAATAAATTTCCTTTTACAAATCTACTGAAAAGAAAAACTTCAATATCATTGACACTTTGCTGTGACACTTGAAATGTAGCTCAGCTGCAACTAATTTCTCCTCATCATGCTTAAGTTTCTTAAATCTTGATTGTTTTCTGTGGCAAATTAAGTGGTCTGGACATAAATTGGAAAAGGCACACACCTCTCTCTAGAAGGTCTCACAGCTGGCAGTGCATTTCTGTGCAAAAACCAAGCCGTGAAGAAAAAGGGGCTGCCTGCAGAGCTCAGACACAGGATTGTGTTGTGGCATAGATATAGGGAAGGCCACAAAAAAAATTGAGCTGCACTATAGGCTCCTGAAAGCTGAATGGCCTCTATAAATCTGAAATGGAGAAAGTTTGAAACAACCCAGAGCAGAGTCTTTCTAGCTGAGCCATCAGGGGAGAAAGGCCTCAGCAGGAGAGGTCAACAAAACCCCGATGGTCACTCTAGCTAAGCTTTAGAGAGCCTGTATGCAAATGAGAGAAACTTCCAGAACGACAACTATCACTGCCACTCGTCAACAGTCTGGCAATCTCATTGGCAGAGTGGCAGACATGGAAGTGTCTCCTCGGTTAAAGTTTGGATAGTGTTAGATACAAGATCATCTGGTCTGGTGAAACTGAGATTGAAGTGTTTGGTCTCAGTTCTAAGCATCTTTCCTTGAGGACTGTGTACCACTCATGACCTGCACACCATCAAGGAGTCAAGGACACTTTTAGAGTAGATATACAGCTGAATTACAGAACAGTGCTTAATAAACACCTGGTTCAGAGAGGTCAGGACTTGAGACTGGAAGGAAGAGTCACCTTCTAACAGGACGGACACCTTAAGTTCACAGCCAAGACAACATAGCAGTGGCCCTGTGAATGTCCTTTAGTGGCCCAGCAGGAGCAGTGTGTGGCAGTGATCTTAGCAGAAGGCTGCAACATGGCAAAATGTGGAAAAAAAGTGAAGTGGTCTGAATACTGTCTGAATGCACTGCAAGTGAAGAACTGCCAACTTACAACAGTGCTGAAATATGAAAGTGTGAAAAGTTTCAAAGGCTTCACATTTTTCAAACAACTCGCCCAGTGTTGGCAATCGTTAGTCTTTGCAAAAATGTTCTTTAAACTTGCTAGTCAGATGTTCACTGACAATTGATCACCACCATTATTTGTCCTCTGACTTCTATGAAATGGCTGAAGAAAATGTTTTGAATACATATTTCTCATGTGTACATGACCTCACCAACAACGCCGTGCCTGGAGATATCCACAAAAATCTGTACTCAGCTGTAGGAGTCAATGTGTAAATTACACCCTGACTAGCTGGATCTCAGCCAGATCATCTCTCCAATACAGCGACAGTATCTATATGCTGGGCACACACTTGGAAACCAGCCCCAGTCAGGGTTTACAGAACTGCAATGTAAGTTGTGGACAAATTCCCTTGAGTGTCAGTGTATTAAACCAAGGTCAATAAACCCCATATTTCATTGCATGATGTCCTGCATCAAAAATAGAGTTTTATTACCAACCTGGAACACCCACATGAAATTTAAAGCTGTGTGGTATCAATCTCCCAAAGTTTGTATATAAAAGAGAAAGTATGGTTTGCCTATATCCTCACTGGCACCCATGTCTCAATGAAATTTCACTGCACTCATCGTTATTTCTCAAATCTCTCTGAGCCAGCAAAATCCTGTTGACACCCAGTCTTTTTTAGTAAATTTTATGTCTAATGCTCACATAACAAAATTATTTTCCCTGAAAACACTTTTCACAGTCAATTCAAAGGCAGTTTCTCGTGCTACTGGTAATTAAATGGTGATACATATCAGTTCACCCAGTAAATTGGTTTAGATTGGACAGATATCATGAAAACACCTTCAAACATGGGTGTATCAGGTCTGAAAAATGATTTCTCATTATATACATCATGTGTATCACATTTAAATTCAAAGGACATTATTGTGCCGTATGTACTCTACATAAGCATATTTCTCCAAAGTGTAGAAATCATCTGAATTGAAGGAAGGCCTTGTTAAACAGTATAGGATTTGCCTTTTTTTTCACACTAGGGTTCATTTTTCAACAAGATTTAATGTCATCAATATAGACAAAACTGAAAACAGAAGATGTGCAGGATGGTCTAAATGTAGTAAATATAAACCTTGTGTGTGTTTTTCTTCTGTTTTCCAGTGACAGCTGATACTTTCTTAGTGGAAGGCAACAAACAGGAGCACCAGCTGTCGAACCTAAAGCCAAGCACCACCTACTCTGTCGCCCTGTACGCCACCAAAGGGCCCCTCACCAGCGGCACGGTCATCACCAACCTCCAAACACGTATGTGATCAATTTATCCAGCTGGTGGGTACGCTGAGCGCCGCAGTGACTCAGTGGTTATCACTGTTGCCTCACAGCAGGATGCTCCTCCAGGCCTGACTGGAGTCTTCTCGTTTCAAATTGAAATGTTCTCAGCATGTTTGCGTGGGTTTCTTCACAACAAGAAATAGACATGCTAATTAGGAAAAAACCTGCCAATGTCCTAGACCAAGGGCGATGGCTGCACACTGCTTCTGAAGTAGTTTGAAACAAACACATGGGTTGCATGTGTTTGTTTTAACTCAGGGGCTTAAAAGAAGTGTAACACAAATAACAGAGGAGTGTCATACAAAGAAAAAATGTAATCACTTTTTATGTGCTATGGTAAATCATCACCACCATAACTAACCTGGAAAAGTCACAGTAAATTGAAAGCATGGATGCAGGCCTGGGTGATGTAACAGAAAAGCTTAGCACTATAATTCTTCACGCATCAGTCAGTATATATTGTCATGGTCACCTTTTTCCTATTGATTAGTTGGCAAACTACAAAAAGCTGTGTGTTCTAATATTAGCCGGTGAGAGGCAGATGCACAGAGGGCGGAAGAAACACTGACACACAGAAGCTGAAGCTACTGACTCATTTGTTAAGATCTTGATACATAAACAATCCAAACTGTTCTCTTTGTGATTTATTTTGTTCTTGTCTGTGTTTACGTGTTACCATAAACGAGCTGAGACAAAGTCAGTGAATGGTTGGTAACACACCACAGGACACCTGGCTGATATAGCCACAAGGCAAGTTTTAATTTGTTCCCCCACGCATAACAACAAATCGTGTCCCCAGGACCACCTGCCTGCGACAATGTCACAATAAAAATTAAGTCACTATTTCTGTTCCACGAACGACCTTGAGCCTTGAATTCCCCTCGAGTAGATCAAGCTTTACTGGATTGTAATGTTTCAAGTGATGAACTTAGTTTGTGGTCCTTCCTGTTTCAGAGAGGGTTTTTTTTTTTCAGTGTTGTGCATATGACCAGTAAATAACCTTTTCCTCTTTTGGGACAGTTTTATCCACTCCGCCCAAAATAATGAAATTAAATTGCCAAAGTGCCACAACACCACTGACCTTGTTATCTTATTTATGCACAACAGGTCTTTACATTTATGGTTGTAAATGGCGAGTACACTGTGTCTGTGCCAACACAAACAAGTTTCCTGTGAGGGAGTGATTCAGCCTCTTTGTATAACCATCAGTTTCTTGTGCCAAAACAGTTTCATGTGGCTTGTTCGACTGATGCAACAAACCCCACTGTGCCTGAAATGCACAGTCTGTTTAAAGATTGCCACATGATTGGTTAGAAGTAGCTCTAATGTGACTGGTTGCATTGTTGAGCAATTTAACTTATCAAAGTTTCTTATTTTCTTAATGAGAGACTTTTCCATTGTGACCAGTGTTTATCCAATTAATCAACCAGTTATAAAGATATCATTATTTTCCATTGTTTTCTTGCATAAAAGATGCAAGAAAAAAATGTTAGGAGGAAATATTATTCTAGGTACTTTGACAGCAACAATTCTGGTCAGCGTACATTTTTAATATTTTGATGTTTATACCAGGGATAACAGCCACTGAAGAGTCATATTTGTCACAGGGGTCAACTTCTTTCAAGACACTTTGACATGGTCAAAGAAACATGCTGTCATGAGATTAAACTGGTGAACTCTGTATAACTTTGGCCCGACCCACCTCTCTAATTAGATTCACCTTTATCAGCAGCTCCATTGAGGGTAAAGTTAAAGGTGAGGACATTGTTCCAGTTTAGCTGAGTTGCAGCTCTGTAAACTCAGTTTTTTCTCAAGTTCTTGCAGAGGGGGAAAAAAAAACCTTTTCCGTCAGCAGAGAAGTTCATATCCCCCAAAGAGCACCAGAGCTACCTGTCCTGCACTGCAGCAGAGACAAAAACAAACTCTAACAACGTATGAGCAGGGCTGCAGAGGCTTCAAAACATAAATGAGGCTCAGGGAAATTAGGTCTACCTGCAACCATGTCAATGCTGTACTTGCATATAGTAACTCATACATAAACAACTGTTCTTGGCAGTTTAAGGTGAGTCTAATTTGGAAACAGATGCTCCGCCTAGTGCGTCATGTACCTCAGCTTCTCAAGAGAACAAAAGACAAGAGGATAAAAAAGAAACATGCATTTTTACCCTGTTTTGACTCTCTCATAAGCATCACCAGGGAGAGAGCAAAGAGGGCAAGAATTTTGTTTTGTTTGTTTCGAGCACTATGTCTTGTCTGTGTCTATGAATCAAGCAAATGCCTGGGTGTTTGCCTGTGTTGCTGTCCTCCTTTGAGTGTAATAGACCAAGTGTTTTCCTGCAATTCCATTCAGGGAAAAATGTGATGACCGACAAGACCTATGTGGAGGACAAATACGCATCACAGATTGGGCACAATCTGCAATGTACTGTATTAACGTAAATGAATATGATGCATTTGTGAATCAGCTCTGGTATGTAGGTCTCCTTTCTGGTCTCCTACTCTGTTTTTTTTCCTGTTTTCCCACAAGAGGGTCTTCAAGAAAGATAACATTCATACTTCTAATTGAATTCAAACATAGTGCGCTTAGATTTTTTACAATACAGGAACAGTGAGTTACATTCCCCAAGCTTAATTAAGTACCACCCTTGAGCCCATATCAGAACTTATTATCACTGATTTTGAAAGAATCTTTTTTTTTTTTTTTTAATCTGACAAAGCAAATGCTGGCCTTCCAGTGCACTTTTACTATATAGAGTTAGCAGGGGGCGCTTTAGTCAAACTCCAGCTTCATGGGATCTTCCTGTGTGGTTAATTATTAAACTTCCTAATTGAAAGCTTAAAGCTTTGTGCTGTTGTGCTCACGCAGCTTGTTTTCTCAGACTTTCTGCTCCAGTGGAACATGCCATATTGGGATCTGGCTGAGAGAGAGGATGAGACCATTGATTGGTTTGGTCAACTACCCCGGCACTTGCCTCATCACAGTCTCCCCATGTCTGCCACTCTGTTTGTCTGCCTCTGTATCACTTGCTTATTTAGTTTCAGTTTTCTTTTTGCCACAGAGTTAAGAATTACTCACAGCTGCATTCATGTAAAGTGTGAATGCACCCAGGAAGGAAAATAAACAGGCCAGTGACTGTGGCTGAGGAAGTATATCCATCATGATGACTATTAGTCGAGTCTGTTTATTGATAGAGAGCATTTAAAAGCAAGTGTTTACCAAAATACTTTGCAAAAAAAAAAAAAAAATCAATGCAAGAAAACGCAAATGCAAAATACTTGTATACTCTCTCAACTCTATTTCAAACACAAACCAAGGCAGGCACATATCATGCTACTATGTTAGGGAAAATGTCTCCCTATATGCTTGAAATATCCCATTATCTACATTTGTGCTCCAGCATCTCTTTGCTGCTGTTATGGGCTCTTAAAGATTCAAGGATGACTGGAAAGAAGCAGGACTATGTCGCACAGTGCGTCACACAATGCACCGTGGGTGAAGGGTCAGTGAAAGGTCTTGACTTTTTGCCCTCATTTTAAGAAAGAATGGCTCCACCATGCAATCTGAACACAGCACAGGAAAAGACCTCATATCAGAATGTGGCTGAAGACTGTCTCAGCCATTCAGGATTTCTGGGGGGGAAGGGATATGTTTTTTTTTCTTCCCAAGCCTCTTAACCACAGCTGAGAGTTGTTTTGTTGTCTGGCCTGCATGCCTCGAGAGTTCAGCACAGAGTAAGACAGCTTGGCTCCCTAAAGGCTGATATTTAAGCTATAGGGCTGGAAAATAAGGGATTTTGCTACGGGTGTCTCTATAAGCCTGTAGGCTGCAGCACCGGGACTTTTTCCCCTCAGATGTGTCTGAGCCCACTTGCTGAGAAGTGCTTGGCAAGTTTTTTGAAACAGCAGAGATCCTTCCTACGGGCAGCTTCATTGAGCTCTGGTTGATAGACCAATGCTGAGTGCTACTACTATGGATACATACTCTTTATTCTTCAGGCAGTTTAGGCTATTTTGACAGAATAATATACTTTCTTGAACTAGTGTTCTGTGAACTGTGCTGCTAGTTATTTTACAATGAAATGCTCAGAATTTCGACTAGATAAAAAAAAAGTTTTACACTAAAGGACTGACATGGTCAAAAGAGGGAAAACTTGAACAAGACACACAATGACTTGTATAGATGCACATTTTAAGCTGTGACGAAGATGCTCTCATACAGCATATCCCAATTTTTTACAATTTATCTTAAGATCACAAAATGTTCTGACTGAAATGCATAGCATTTCCTAAAGGGGCTTTTAAGTGAAGCACATTTCATTTCAGTAAATGAAATTAATGACAAATAATCAATATGAAAAATCAAATTTAGAATATAGCATAACAGCAAGAATGACAACAAAGGGATGTGGAGTTCACATTAATATTATTTGACTGAGTTGTGCCTCCACCAAAATGTGTCTTACAAAACTATTTTTATGTCTATGGCCCAAGGCGTCATGTTTTTGGGTGGTCCAGAATGATGATCAGATTTTGTTGGTCAAAGGTCAAAGTCACTGTGACCTCACATCCGTCCCGTTCTAGCGAGCGTGATATATCAGACATGCCTTCAGGGGGAATTTCATTACATCCGGCACATACATTCGGTTGGACTCAATGATGAGCTGCTTGGATTTTGGTGGTCAAAGGTCACATTATGAGGTCACAGTGACTTTGACATTTGTCTACCAACCTCTAATCCAGATGCCAAAGCTGAGGACCTTCTCTCACAGCATTACTAAGAAACCACATTCTCACTAGACAACACAAAAACATTTCCATGTTTCCATCTTTTGCTGTCACTGGCACAGATGCATAAAGGATGTATGTGCTGTATATACATATATGTGTATTTAAGCAGAGCTGTGGTAACTTACCTTAGACGCAGAAGTGTAATCAACTCTGAATCTGTCTAAACGGCACTGTTGAGGGATTCTCTGGCTCCTTTTGGCTTTGTAATTTCTTCCAGATGTTCATTCTTGTAGATAATAACAAGGTATTTGCTTGAACAACATAATTTCATCTGTGAGATCCATCCGCGCGCAGGTTGTCATTTGGCGGACTTCATAAATACAAAGCAGTTACTTAGACATCATTCAGACAAAATTATTAGCTTGCAAATCAGCACAGAGATGTGATATCCACTCCAAAAGAATAACTTCCTCCCTCTTGTCTTCCTAGAACAAATTGGTGCTGCCCATGCTGCCCTTCCCATCTGCTCCTCTCTGTGTGTTTATTTTTTTTTTCCCTCTTGCATTGTTTACTCTGTGTGTTAATGAGATATTAGGTGTAGCCAAACCTATTCATCTCAATCCCATTGTTCAAACCTCCGCATCTGAAGGCAGAGCTTCACAGCTGCCAGGAACTCAAACGAAAACCTGCTCACCTGCTCAGGCACACTCTATGCAGGGGTGAAATTGGAGAAAAATGTGAGAGAGAAAAAGAAAATAAGGCAGATTTAATTGGAGAATGAAGAGAAGGGAAGAATAAAGACGTGCAAAATGAGGGTTGCAGGGGGCCTTCATTTTCTGTGAATTGAAAACTCCTTTCCCGCCTCTTCCTTCTCTCATCTATCCCCTACACACATAATGCAGCCCCAGTGCTCAACAAGACAAGGGGATGACAAGAGCAAAAGATAAACTGCATTCACTCTCTGGCACATTGAGTTAAGCAGCCTGTCAGATAAGGAGAAAAGAAGCAGGTGGACAAAGGATGTGAAGACAAGAGAAGCAGAGGAGAGAAACACTAGCATACATGAAGATAAGGGGGGGCGCTGAAGGAGCAGAGGACCCCAGGTTGATGTGGGAATGGGAGGAAACAGACAAAGGAGGAGGAAAGGTAGAAATGAGATTCACAGGAGGTCAATGAAGATGAGGAGGTTCAGGAGAGGAAACTGGCACATGACCATGGACTTGAGTACAATCTGTGCTGCTTTTATCTCAATCTCACTCCTCAGCCGCGCCCTCTGAAACACTCTTTTCCCTTCTTCCTCTTCTCGCTCTCTGTCCTCTCCCAGTCCCCCCCTGTCACACTACATGGATCTTCCTATCACTGCTTCAGATAGAAGGCACCCTGCATCTGTCAGGAGGGGTACAAAGGAGGTTTCATGCTGTTAATTACCAAGCTACCATTGATCGTTCCATATGTGCGCGCACATATTAAGTGAGCAGGGAGCAGGGGGGGAAAGTGTTTTCTTTCTTGTGTCCACAGTTTTATGAAGTCTGGATTCAATTAAGGGACGGATGATGAGCTGAAAGTTCAGACTTTGGTGCCTCAAGTCTTCAGGAAAGTTCAAAAAATTAAGTTGGTTATGTTTAAATGAAGCCATGTTCATTTCACTACAAGGGAAAAAGGAAGAAAGTGAGAATCAAAGGCCAGAAAATCAGGCAGTGCCAATCAAGAGAAAGAGGCAGCCTTTATCTCATATTTACAGCAGTGAAGTTGGGTTGCACAGTCCACAAATGCAGCACTTCATTTGTTTCGGTACCCCTGTCTGCATTCCACCAAGCGCTGACTGTTTCTCGATGTACCCTAGAGTCATGATGTAACTCCTGGAAACTGATTTTCCAAATAGAAGGTCATCTATTTTCTGTCGTGCTAAAATGAGGTTGTAGCAAGCCATTGCTTCTGCTACTATGTCGGAGGATCAGATATTGACTCAAAAAGGATGATATAAGGTGATGCAATTGAGGTGAGTCTCCTTGTGATGAAGTACCAACAAAGACGCTATAATCAAGTCTTGTTTAAAGTCGCGCAGGGACCAGAAATACACTTGGATGGTGTGATGTAATGTGCAGTAAAACTTGGGTGGGCTTGCTGATCAAGGCCTCGAATGCTTTTGAGGCTGTGATACGCTGTGACTAAACATGGAAAAGTGTCTCACTGCTCTTCTCGTTGAGTCCTGTGGGAATTTACCCACTTCATTGAATATATCCACAGTAAATTATCAAGAATGCCCCGTTGTTATCTTTGCTTTTTTTCCCCTTAGAATTTTTTTGCTTGAGCAGGTGCACCACAAATGTAGCGGACTGACAGATTGGCTGATAAAGTTACACCGATGGTCAGCTGAATACTGTGTGACTGAGTGATAAGGTTACGCCATGTATCAGTATCTTGACTTTGTTCCGTTGTCTGAGCCTCACTCTTGCACTGGGTCACATGACCCTTTATCACCATGAAATCACACATACTCACCAGCATACCACATATGTATTACTACAGAACTGCACTGTTTACTATTTGGGTAATTTTTCCTGAAAGTACAATGCCCAGCTGTCAGATGTCATTTATTCTAATACTATATTAATAGCAGGATAATAAGTCATGACTGTGTTCATAGTCTTTAAAGATTGATATCAACTCTTGTCAGTAGGGGGGGTCATGATGGTCAAGTGGTTTAAGATTAGCAAAGAACGCCAAATGTCTCTTGATGAACACAAAGGAAATGTTGAGATCTGGACTAACACATCATCCTGCTGATCGTTTCATCATCTGGTTTTACTAATGCAAAAGAAAGAAAAATGTGTAATAGCATCAGCCCTATTCTTTTAATCTTGGTCAAGACAGCAACTACTAGACATACAGTTCAAGTGGCAGGAGGAAAAAATCAAACAAAGATGTCCTTTCACAACGGCCTTCAGGAGTGCTGGCACAACATTCGTCTACTTGAATCTCAGCAGCTGAGGTTTTGTTGGGTCACTGCTGTTTTGTTTCATCTATTGCTGGTCTGTCCAGAGAGAAAACCTGACCAAGGAAGGACAATAGGCTACTTAACCTATAAAAAAAAAAGGCCAGTGTTTTTTGTTTTTGCTTTTTTGGTTGCTTTGCTATGAACAGTGTGTGTTCATTTTGAGAGTCTGCCATCCTGCAGAGTATCTCTGGGACAGTTATGACCAAATATTTGGTCCAATTTCAGCTTTCTTAATTATGCCTTTAAGGCCCAAATCTAACTCCCTGCAGTCATTTTGATTGTGTTGCCGCTGATGATAGTATTGCCTGGTACTTCTTTCATAATAGTGAATCAGCCACAGCTTGACCTCATTAAGTATAAGATGATCAAAAGCCTGTAGGATACCAGACCTTGAGTTCAGCTCATCTTATTGTCGTGTGTTAAAGCACCTTTTATATCCTTGATGTGAAAGACTAAATTATAGAACACAACGTGGTGATGGGCTTAAATAACATAATAAGTGGCAGTGACTTAAATAAAAAGTACAGTAATTGTAATGATGCAGTGAGTATAATTCTGTGTTTTTATTTTTTATTTAACCTTTATAATCTCATTGAGACACGGGGTCTCATTTCAAAGAGATACCTGTGTGTGTGTGTATTTGTGGACAGTGTTGTTCATCCCTAGGTTCTGACATGCCTTCAAATAGCATTTTTAGGGTTAAGAAAAGTAAAGATCAGGTTTAGGAATGCGCTTGTGATATTTAGTTAAGCATGATCGGTTTTTGCGCTGATGCACTGGGGATACCCTCAGCAGTGAGATCTGCCCTTGGCTACACCTTTGGTTGGAGTCGTGGAGCCTTGAATCTGACACCCATGACACCCACATTAATTTATTTCTGCATAACCTGATCGCTATCAACTTATAAATTCAACCTGTGGGACCTGAAATTCCAACAAATTGACAAAACAGTTTTCTGCCTAATTACCTCAACAGTAGTTTAACACTTCAAATGTTGCCACATTTACAAACGTGTGTACTTGACAGTGCTAAGTATGAGTGTGATATTTTTGCAGTGTTAAAAGTTTGAAGTGAATGTGAATTCAGACTGAAGAGAGATACTGTGTTTGCCCAACTGCACCAGGGAGTTCTGCACTAGTCACTCAAGCAAAGCAAAGCTGCACAGCAGATTCACCACACCAGGCATTCACTCACTCTACTGATTTGCAAAAGTGGGCAGATAAATCAACACTGCAGTTATTATTTGACTACTTCACTGTACAAAAAAAAAAAATTCAGAAGACACAGCGTCAGTGATTTTCTGCACCAGAGATCCTTTTACCACCACTTCAAGGCCCATCCTTTGTTCTTCAGACAATGAAACTTGAGTATAAATGTTATTTTTCCTTTCCTGTGTCTCTGGCAGCGATGGATGCTCCCCTTAACCTGACGGCCAGTGAGGTGAATCACCGCAGCGCTCTCATCTCCTGGCAACCGCCAATGGCAGAAATCGACAACTACATGCTCACCTACAAGTCAACCGACGGCAGCCGTAAAGTATGTAGCACACACTGCTGTCTCTAACACACATATATTACAGATATACTCATACGCACACTGTTGATATTATATAGACTGTAATTCCTTGTATGTTACATCTATGCCAAAAATGTGTTTCCCTATCCACTGGTTCTGAGAATCCTGTTAAGTATCCATGCTACAGTTGCATGTGTCAGCGAGATAAACTGCACTTGTTAATCCACTCACCTGAAAATAGAAACTTAATTCTGGAGGAGTTCCTGTAGAATATGCTGAAACTCCTTCTTGGATTTCTGCAAAGTAGGAAACATTCCCAATTTATTAAACTAATTATAGTAAACTTGAACAATGTTTAGTGAAAGAATGTTGATGTAGAATCACAACTTTATAACAAGCACTTCAAAACTCATACTCTATCTTTCAATCTTGTTTTCCCCTGATGTAGAGCGGCTTAGTGTTGTGGGGCACACACAGATTTTTGCACACACAAGGAAACTACACAGGGAAAATGGCTGTCCAATAGAGATATTACTTTAATGTGCCTCAGCAGAGACATTGTTTATTTTGATTGAACTTTGTGATTTGGCTGAGTGATGATAATAAAGCACATTAGTAAGATCTGTGTGGAACGCACCATGCCTGTTAACAAATTGACTGGAACCAGATCCCAAGATGCTTTGAAAAAGGGTCCCTTTTATTGCCAATTATGTGCCCCACACTCTTCACTCTTTTTCTCTCTCTCACACACACACACACACACACACACCAAACACACACAGCAAACACACACTGGCCACTTCAATGTCCATTGTAAAGACTTGACCTTATGAAGGAACAGCTGAGATATAAACTCAATCATCCATTCTCTATCGCTCTCTCACTCCTCACTATCTGTGTCTGTCTCACTCTGACCTTGTGAGAGTGGCACTGCTGTGTGGCCGACCATTGGGTGTCACTAATGCACAAAGAATCTAACTGTATCTTGTCAGATGATCCTTTGCAAAATTTTACTTGTTTCTAAACCAAACAGACTTTTTTTTAATTTTAGCAATAGTTTCTCTGTTTCTTCCTGTTTTTTTTTTGTTTTTTTTTCATTTTCTTCTTTTCATCATTTCCTCACCCATTTCCCTATTTTTTTAGGCAGCATTTGTTCGAATGTATCATGGCTTTGACAAATTAGTTAAATTAAATCATTATCTTTTATGTCATGTCCAGTGCTCCACTAATAACATTTCTGTTTTATCACAGGCATTTGGTCTGACTTTCAGTGAAGCAGGAGCCTTTAAACACCAACAGATTAGCTTTCCTGCTGAAGTCTCATTGCTAACTAGGTGCTGTGCTGATTATTTTGGCCCTGTTGGAGCTGTTGAAACTTCAAACCCAGTGGTTTCACAGAGTGACACTGGTTTTACCTCATTAGCCATCTCAGACAAGTTCAGACAAAGGCTACAGAGCTCCAACAGACCTGACAACAGCCCAGTTTAATTTTGTGTGCCATCAAGGAAATCACAGAATTAATGTCTATTATGAACAACTGATGTGTCATGCCACTGTCATTTGTCACCCAGTGAAAGTAACAGTCACCACCAGCCAGAGATGATGAAGAGCTACCTGGATGTTTTGTGTGGTGCTCTGTGTTAATTAGAGAAGAGAGAAAACAGAGTTCTTACAGTTAATAAAGCTGTGTGCATTGTGCACACAATAGTCAGTCACAGTCAGTTTTTCACACTTACGCACTTTGTTTTTCACTGTGAAATGAACCATTGAAATGTTCACAACAAGGAGAGCAGCATGCTGTATCACATTAAAGTCTAGAAACAATCAGTTTAAAGCCGATGCTGATCAAAATTGTAGGATCATCATGGAGCATCATTACTGCCCACCTCACTTTGCAGGAAAGGAAATTTATTCTCTGGTCCACTGCAGTTTAAAAACTTGCAAATGTCATTTTGGTGCATTTAAATGCTGGTGTCATTTCTCTTCAGTGCTGCTGCTAACAATCCACTGTCTTTGGCGACTAAGCCAAAGTGAGGTTGTTTACTTGTCGGGGCTCAGCAGCACTGGCTCCACTGTCAATTACGCATGGACGCTGACACCTCCCCTTAGAAGATGAGAGGAAACAGATGATTTTTAATATTTCTTCAAAGATCAAAGACCCTTTTTCTCCCCTTTAATATAAAAAACTGTTTTATTTATTATATTTTGTGACTATAAGATGAGTTGTAATTTCAATCCACCACCTTTATGAAGATTTTTTTCTAGAAACATACACCACTTTCTTGATGGAGGTGCACTGAACAGCATTTGTGTTTGGAAGGAAGGTCAACTTTTGGACAGCTGTGCAAATTCATTCAGCGGATTTGAAAATCTGTTTTGTTTGTGTGTGTGTGTGTGTGTTGGGGGGGGTTCATTTTGATTTTATTCAAACCTTCATTCACCACTGCGAGCTGCCTCAACAACAAGTGCCACATTTTGAATTCATATCACACAACAACAAATGAGTCACCACTCATGCTCAGAGCAACAGCGATTATCACAGCCAGAGACTGAAGTGTTCCTTGTGAGATTTTCCTCTGGTTGTCTCTACTTGAGGTCTGGCTCAGTATTACCTCAGCTGTAATCTAGCCACATATTGCTGAGCCTTACAGCTGTTCAGCCTGCTTCCTCTCGTAGTGAGATAATGGACCTTTATAATTCACACAAAGTAGCTGCAAGATTAATTCCTTGTCTGATCAAGTTTTACTTAATAGACTGTCAATGCATGTATCACTTTTGCTCGTGTGCGTGCCAGGAGTGAGAAAGATTTCCTCGTTCACACACATACACAATGAGGAAAACAGGCAGGCACCAAACATCCTACCACTCAACCACACATAGACAATCTGCAGTAAGTGTACCAAGGTATCTATTATCCTTGATAAGAGGTGGGCTGCTTCAGTTGCAATAAAAATCTAATCTTGACCCTGAAAACCCACTGGGGGAAATGTCAGATCCTCAGAGGCATAGAGACACCATTTACCAGCTGCCTTCTTGCATAATTCACACGGACACATTGCTTGGAAATATGTGATTTTTTTTCCAGTAAGTGGCTGAATATTTCATTTTTGCTTGTTCATATTTAATGTGTATCCAGGCCAAACTGTAACACACATGCACACAAAGTCACACACGCAAACACTTGAATAGACAAGTTCAAGCCTTTGTGTCATCAATTGAATGTCCCACTAGTGGATTTATGTCTCATCTGAGAAGCTTGTGCCACAGAACCGATGCCAGGAAACGGACAAACATCTTGGCTTCTTAAGACTGGCTCAATAAAAGAGGATTTGAGAAAGACAAAAGGAAGTAACTGCACTGTACCTCGGTGACTTTTTCACCAAAAATAGAAATGTTTCTTTCGTGATTGCTGTGCAGCTTCTCAGTGTGGCTGTCCGATAAGAGTCTTTTATCTCATTTTCTCTGTCAAGTTGTCCTCCTCCCATCCACCCTTTTCTTCTCTAGCTTCTCAGTGTCTCATTTCCAAATTTTCTATGGCACAGTCACTTTTCACACATAAAAGTAGTTCAGTTCTGCAGTCAGTGGGAGGGCAGCACTTACTAATACAATCTCTAAATTGACCTAACGTGATTTTTTGCACCTAGGTCTCTCGCCTGTTTTAGAATAATGTGCTACTAGAACAAAAGCAAGTTTTTGTGTTTCTTTAACAAAAATAGCTTCAAAGATTTATGCCATAGCTCTTCATAAACCTCACAAGCACATTTCAGTGTTTTATTAGCAACTTATGGAGACTCTAATGTAATTTATTTTTACCCCGAGGTTTATACTGAATATGCATTCAATTATTACTTTTGTAAAAGGAATTTTCCTTACTATATGTGTGTGTGTGCTTACCAGGAGCTGATCCTGGATGCGGAGGACACCTGGATTCGCCTTGAGGGACTGGCTGAGACAACAGAATACACTGTCAAGCTCCAGGCAGCAAGAGGACTTGACACCAGCGCTGTCGTTTCCACTACCTTCACTACAGGTAAGTACACACACTTTGAGAAACAGACACGTACATTATGTGTTTGCATTCTTTGATTCAACCTATGACTCAACTGAATGTGTTGCGGAGATGACAAACAAGTCCCCATAATAATGGATCCCAAACATCAGGTACAATTTACATCTGCATAGTGAGGAAACCTTCCCATAAGGCTGCACCAGCAGGATGGTGAGTTACAATCCTCAATCTGCTCTAATCTCAGATGTCTTCAACTGGATGTTGGTTATGTCTTACTGTAGGTAAGGAAATATCCTTAAATTGCTAATCCCTGGAATTTAAGGGAAATGGCAAAGTTAAACATCAATATCCATCATTTTAACCAAGCAGTGGCCATAGCTGCAAGTTGTGCAGTGGTGTAATAAGTATTCAGAGTGGGCACTTCAGGAAAAGTGAAAAGTGTGAAATTGCTGTTTTTCCATTAAAGAAAAACAGCTTTCATAACTTGAATCAAGTGAAAGTCCAAATGGATTTTCTTGAAGATCCACTGAAAGTATTGAAATTAAATGGAGACCATGAGAGCAAAACAGTTTGCAAATGCAGGCTTTAAAATGTAAACAATTAACTCAAACAAAAGTGCTTTGTAGAGCTCAGGGGTTGTGAATAATTCAGCGTGAGTTTGTCAACACAAGCAACTTAATTTAATCCACTTAGTAAAAAAGTTGTAATTAGTCATCCCTTAAAAAACAGAACCGTTTAATTTCAGTTCATTTGATTCTAAGTACATTTCAAGTCAAAAGGCAGAAAAGGAAAACAAGCAAATCCTGACTCGTCACAACTCTTCTTCTGCTTCTCTCCAGGGAGTCGTCTGTTTGCAACACCTCAGAATTGCGCCCAACACCTCCTGAATGGAGAGACACTGAGCGGCGTCTACACCATTTACATCAACAGAGACCCCAGCCAGGGAGTGCAGGTGTACTGTGACATGACCACTGATGAGGGAGGCTGGATTGTAAGTCATTGTGAAAATAACACCCTCTCCTTTTTATTAGCACCTTCAAATGTGTAAATGTTGGTTACTGTGTCGTTTAGGGGGGAAAAAAATGAGAGTAGAAAATTGGAAATGAATTTCACAGTCAAATTAGTTCTTTGTACTGAGCATCCTTGTGATCACAGCACTGACTAAACCCTAACCCAGCTAATAACTTATTCTTCTGATCTTCTTGTATCATCATTGGTTTCCAGGTGTTCCAGCGTCGCCAGAACGGCCTCACAGACTTTTCCAAGAAGTGGAGTGACTATCGGGTTGGCTTTGGAAACCTGGAGGATGAGTTCTGGCTTGGTAAAACTCTCACTGTGAAATTATTAATCTGGAATCTGGAATAATTTTTTTAATTTATGTTTGAAACACACTTAAAGGAATCACTTACCAATACCCATCTCATATCTGTTAAATGAGAGGCTGGAGCCAAGAGCTTCCCGTCTTATATTAGCACAGATTAGCAAAAACAAACCAGGGTTAAACCTTGAGTCTGGTTCTGACTGGAGGTCCTAGACTCTACTTACCACCATGATGAGACTGCAGGAAGTCAATGCTATAAAAGCATCAGTGTGGCATTTCATGCCCTGGTGTGCTTTTGAACACTAGAGAGATATCTTGGCTGGTCTGTTTCTGTTTTTTCTGCTAAGCTAAGCTAACCAGCTGCAGGCTGAAGTTTCATATTTTAAGTGTAGACGTGATAATGGTATCAATCCTTCAATCCTGTCTTGGCAAGAAAATCAACAGGCACATTTCCCAAAATATCAAACTATTCTTCAATAGAACATTAATTCCAGAGGTGAGATAAATCAGAAGGTTGAACACTGAACAACACACTTTACATTAAAATAATTTTTCTGAAAGAACCTGAAATGACACTGACTGACTCCTCGGCATATTACATAATTCATAGGTAGATCACATTCTCTGCTGCTTTACCACTTGTTGAACACCTGTCACCCTGCCCTGCATATATATCAGCAGGATTTTAAGGGCTACAGGCTGAGATTGAGCTACAATTCACCACCCATTTTCTTCAATCTATGTTCCAGATTTTGCTCCATCTGCACACCATCCCCATGACTGAAGTAGATTTAATAGGTGCAATCGATAGAGGGTCATAGCTTTCACTTGGTTTCAATTGATACATCTATTTTATGGGGGGGAAATACATCTCCAGTATCTTTTGCAGGCTGTAAAGCCTTTCTTGTAAGATTTTTCACTCTGTATGAAGATGGAGAATCATGCTGTGAGACCTTTTTTTTTTGCTCATCTCATCTCTCAGCACTTGACTTCACAAAGTCTATCCGATTCATTACTGGATTCTCTGAATGCTCATCTCTCCCTGAAATGACTTGGTAATTGTTTCTGATTCAAAGACGAAACAACAGAACATCCACACTGCTTTGATGGACTGCTAAATATTTTTTCTCCTCCTCTCCAAATCTCATTATGAAACAATAATTATATTCATTAGAAAATGTGCAAATGAGTCATGTTTCTTCATGGGCCAGTTTTTGTCTTATTGTTTTGGTGTCGATGATTAAACGAAAATATTACATGAATTTTTCATCTAGTGAACCAGGACCTTGAGAAGAATGTTTTTGAACTTTTTGATTAAAGAAATGAAATAACATGGGGGGGAAATGTTATGGCATTGCATTATCACCACATTATGACAGAGGGGAAGGCTGATACTTTGCAGCTGACACATATTGGATCATAGCACAAGATAGCTGTGGCACACTCAGGTCCATTAGTGAGAAAGCTCACTGTAATAGGTGGAGGCATGAGGAGATCTTTCAGCTCCAACCCATCATGAACTGGGGCTGACAACAAAATGCAATCCGCTACTGTCACGTGTAATTTTGTGTTGAGGCTGTGTCACATTTGTTGCCTCACACAGGTTGTTACTCCTCCAGATGGTCCGACCATCCGTCTGTTTGTTCTGTTGAGTACAATAACACAGAACCTCCCTGGGCAGCATTTCCTCATGTTTGGTACAAACATTTACTTGGACACAGGGATGAACTGACTAGGACTTAGTGGCCAAAGGTCAAAGCCACTATGACCTCTTTTACCATAATTTAAGAATTAATAGGCCAATTATTACACATTTTAACCAAAATGTCTAATTATTACATTTATTATAATTATGACTAATAATAATCAATAATTAATATTATATAATATTAATATAATTATAACTGCAAAGTGGCAATTCTTGATTTTAAAGCTGTAGTTTGTGGTATTATAGAGTTGACTAATGTTCAAAGGCCGTTTGAAATGAAGTCTTTATCATTTTATGACAACAAGACAACAACAGTCAGATTGCTATCTGCTGGCACAAATTAATAATTCATGTATTTCAACAGAAAATCAGAGAAAATGACTCAGTGAAGCACAAGCCTATTAAAACAATATTGGCATATTATTCAGGGAAAAAAATATTTTTGTGCTGACTGTATAAAGTATAGTGAGTTATGTATAAAGATATGTTGAAGCTGCATCTGACCGAGGACGCTGCGTAAAACACATCCCAGCACAGATTAGCCTCTACAGGGAGAGTTTTAATGGATGCATCTGTACAATATGATATAAAGACACACAACAATATGTAGGTCAGCGAGTACAACATTGCATCTGACCTGTTTCTACTTCCGCTGAATCAGCAGTAATCCGCTCCCTTACAAATTCTGAGCCTACACCAGTGGAGGGCACCTCCATCTCCAGGGTCCTTTTTCACTTTTTTGGCGACCCCAAGGATGCACTCCCCCCCCCACTCTCTTCATCCTTCTTCCTTGTTCTGTAGTCTGTCCTTGCAGTGCATTAAAGCAGCTTAATGTAACCTCAGGCCGTAAAGCATCAAGAGCTGCAGTTTGCTCCCGAGAAAGCTTCTCCCCGTGATGCCAGATTGGAGATAACATACCAGAAGGGAACAGGTTAGCCTCAGCAGACAGTGCAAAATGTCAAGACTCTTGTATTGGGCCGGTTTTTTAGTCTGCTGACCTAGTGGTTAGTCATGATTTTATCAATTTTCATCAAACGTCAGCATCATCAACATCAGTCAGTGACAGTCAACAGCAACTTTCCCATTTAAGACTATTGTTAGTTGTTTGTTTGCTTTAGTCTGAATCTGTGGATGTTTGTTTCATCTGGATGTTGTTATTCTCCCCTGTTCTTCAACCAGAAAAATAGTGGCTCAAAATACATCATGTAAAAAGGTTCAGTCTGCTCTTGTGTTAGATCTGTCTGAAGCAGGAGAGATGTAATATGCCCATATATAAACAATGCAATGTGCTTCTTGTTAGTTCAAGTCAAATGTCACTTAATTTCCTAGCGAGATGCCAACAACTAATACTTTTACTCATCGAATTCATGTCCTGTAATGGTGGGGGAAAACCCTGAGTGTGTACTTTAACTCTTCAATGTATCATCTCATACAATGTAAATGGTGTCGTACAGCTGGTCAGTACCATTTCCAACCATTTCACCTTCACCCCTCTCCAGATTGGGTCACTGTCGTGGCCCTGGAGACCCATTTTAGTGAACATTTAGCTAATCACCACCTTTACACACAGAGCAGCAATATAGGTGACAGTATGGAGCCATAAACATCACTATTAAAACCGCTCATACTGAAAAGAAGATACAATTAACTGGCTAGCAGTAAAGAATTCAGAAATTAAGCTTTAATTATTACCTGCTACACTTTGAGAATGACTATTTTTATTGCTGCTTGAGGGCAATCTATTCTCCATCCTCATTGACCTCGACCAGTTTCACGCTGAACACAGTGTGAGTCTGAAGATGTAATAACAGGGAGAGACCAGGGTGGCTGTGATCATTACCCTATCGCCTTTCTCTTTTTTCTTTTTTCTTTTTTTTTAACCCCCCGCCTCCCCCTTTTTCCATGTAAGTGTGAGAGAAATGCTGGTAATAAAATGTGACGAGATGGTTATATTGGTAGTGTAATAGGACAAGAGCGCAATAGTGTGTCAAAATTAATTTTTAATCGCTGCAGCTCAGAATAGAGCAGTCTGATCCCATAAAACCGTTGGAGGAAAAAACAGTAAAACATTATTGGTGTGAGATTAATTGCTGATAATTCAGTGCTGTGATACAATGGAAGTTATAGATGACCAAGTGTTTAACACAGTTTTATTACAACAATTGCTTTTTCTCTGTCACCTTAAGTGCCTGTGGGTTGTAACGTAGATTTTATCTGCTTTTCATTGACATTTTACTGCAGAGTTGGTTTCCCCGCTCTCCCCGATGTTTGGCTTTCTATTCCTTATCGGTGAAGGTGTGGGATTTTTTATTTTTTCTCGTCAGATTTTCCCCGGGTTCAGAAAAAAGTGCACATGTGACATTTTTGGTGGAGGTTAAGCAGAGAGGGAAGCTCTTTTCCAAATGGGTGCTTGTTATAATCTGATAATGAACGCAGTTCCAATCTCTTAGGTCGGTGTGGGGCCTTATCGCCTGTCTGAGTTCAAACAAGCCCCATATCTGCTTCCTTGGAGATAGAGAGCAAAGCCACATATCTCATAAAGTTGCAACATGTGGCATTTGCAGGGGTGCTGGTGGTGACAGTGTCAGCCTCTCTTGACAATGACAATCATCCACATCCACACAACCAGCTGACAAAGACGTCTGACATAGTGCTTATCAGGATTTAAACCTTTAACCCGCAAAGCTGTTGGTGGGAACAAATTGTGTTTCACAAGGGGAAAAAAAAATCTAGGAGTGAGTATGGGTGCAAGACTTGCTAAGTCACAACAATCAACACGTTTCATATACATACAGACATATACTGTCCTCATGTGTAAAAATGTGTTTTATATGTATAATTTAATGTAGTAAGTGATGCAGGGTTTTATTGTATCATTCATTTTCAGTCACATTCAAAATACAATGTGTATCCTTGAGACCTGAAGGACGCGTCAGCCCTGTTTCATGTTGTCCGTTGTTTATGTTCATTGTCAGACACGTTAAATGTCATTTTAAAGTGACATGGATGAAATGCCACACACCTACAAATGTGAGTTGCTATTATCTCCAAATAAATAATACATTCCCTCACCTCCGACCAGATATTACATAAAACATAAAAATGACACATACCATGTAACAGACAAATACAATAGCTGATAAAACCATTTCAAGTAGTTTTAAGTACCAGCTTGATCAAACATCTGATACAGTGCCAGTTTAAAATGTTTGAAGAAGTGGCACCTCAAGAACCAAGACATCATTATACTGCTTCATTGTTCTCCAGGCAAAGCTCCGCATGATACCTAGACAAATGATATCCCATCTTTCTTAAGTTAATAAATGAGGTTGACAGGCGGTCTAATTTGGAAGATAAAAGTTGTGTTCACCCAGCAGGTATAATTGTGTCACAATTTGATTTGTCTTTCTGGAGTCTCCAAACAATGCAGCAGCCCCACAATGCCATACAAAGTCATGTGTTCTGTCTCCCTGCAGGTCTAGACAACATTCAGAAGATTGCTACTCAGGGCCGCTATGAGCTGAGAATCGATATGAGGGATGGACAGGAGTCTGTCTATGCCAATTATGACAAATTCTCTATTGGAGACGCAAGAAACCTCTACAAGCTCAGGATAGGAGAGTACAATGGCACCGCTGGTACGTGGCAGGAATATTTGGCATGCTGCATTTCATATAGCTCTGTGGATGAAAGCCTCGTGATCAGCCCTTTTACTCTATATAATAGCCAGTGAGGACATCCATACTAAAGCTTTTGCTATATAAACTTATATGGAATGGAATGGAAATGGGTTACAACATTT
>OMNW01009516.1:0-19985 GCA_900303245.1 Selene dorsalis
AGGTTTGGAAGCACTGTGCAACATTCACAGCTGAAGCTGACAGATTCATATGTGCACCCACCAGAGAGTTTATATACCCACAAGACCTACATGACCCTTTGTACATATTATTACTGACATCACACTCTGCCTCTGTAAATCTTCTTTCCTCTCCTGGACAATTTCTGACCTTTGAACTATAACTCACTCACATTATCTTGATTTGTGTGTGTGCATTGCTGTGTGCTGAACATACACAATATCCTAAGGTAAACATGGAGCAGCGCTGTTAACAGCCCTGAAGTGAGCACCTTATTGCAACCATTAAGGGGCAGTTCCAGCTAACCTTATAACAACTTGTAAAGGTCATTGAGCGATGATTGGCAGTTTAACACATTTGTTATGTTGGCTATAAAAGACTCCATTGCATCCGCACTGCACCATTATTGCAAGTAATATAACCATGAGACGACAAAATAAACTGCAGAGTCAATAACCTGTTATTTGCATTAGGCACCCATGTAAGTATGATTTAAAACATTCTTATGTATTATCTCTAAATTAATGGTCATATACAATGTATTTCTGCTTAAAACTGCCAAGATGTCAGGCTGCTTATTAGGCCTTTGAGGTCTGTCTGTGTTCCCAGCTCTGTGTAGTCTGAAGCTAAGCAGGCTCTGTGAGTGTGGGACAACAACAGTTGGCTGCCCGGAGAATGGAGACAAAGACAAAGAGGCAAAGCACTCACCTCATAAGGCTTTACTGTAATTGCACCCTGAGGCAGCATCTCTACTTACTGGAGAAACAAGCAAAGACAAGGGAGGAGACCACAGAGCTGCATAAACACAGCTGTTTAAGGACAGGTTAAGTGAGCAGACAGTGACTGACAGCCATCTATCTGCTGCTGGAGTCACCTTTACCCCCATCAGCTGTGGAAAGTAGCAGCAGCAGCAGCAGCAGCACAAACGGTATGTTCCTCAACACACACATTTAAAAAGGCCAAGCTACAGGGAATTTGTGTTATTGTTTTAATAATTGAACCGAGATGGGAAAGTTTCTGCCCATGTGCTGTCTAAAGATAGACACTGTGCTGCGCTCTGCTGTGGTCTGCGTGGCTGTGAAAGTGGATTAAACAGGCTTTAACATCAAGACGAGCTCTAATGAAACCCAATGGGGGAGTTAGCCCGTCTGTTTGGCCAGCTGACTCCCGTAAAATACCCATCACTGTCTCCTATTGCCTGCTCTAAAAGTAGCCTGGTGGTGCCAGCCTGTGCACACTTGGGCCTGAGGGTTAAATTGCTTGGTGTTTTTGTCTTGGTCAAACAGCAACTGCAACTCCCAATTGGTCCATTTCATCCAAACATGTGTATTCTTTTCCTTTTTCTTCTGGTTTTTGTCATTTTAATTTTCATCCTACCTGGGTGAATTAAACTGAAAATCATTTGGCGAAGGGCAGCTGATTTGCATCAGAGCCATAATTTTAAATGAGCTGTTTGACATTTTGGTAAATGCACTTTATCCCCTTTGTTTTATTGCAGTTAGTAATGTCTATATGCTACATATGAAGCTGCAGCCGATCTGCTCAGTACAAAGACTGGAGGCTGGGAATCAGCTAGCCCGGCTCCATCTGTGGGTAAAAAACATTATATTTTGCTTTTGCACTTATTAAATAAACATGTTCAGTATTGTTTAGAGGTGCATTGTTTCATCTGTCTGCACACAGAGCTGTTTTCCCTTGTCTCCAGACTTAATGCAAAGCTTAGTTAATCTCCTGCTGGCTGTAGCTTCATATTTATTGCATAGTCGTGAGAGTGGTATTGATCTTTTTTCATCTGACTCTCATCTAGTAAGCAATGAGAGTATTTCCCAAAATGTCAAACTCTTTTAATGGTGGGAGTGAACTTTAAGGTAGGAGCTTGAAAGTTCCAGTAGACTACAGTACAATAGGTAGGTGTTCATTTTATTTCAAAGGATTCAGTGTATTTGTACAAGCTCGGGACTAATAAACCATAAGCATCAGTATCTGCCAAGGCTACACCCACGCTACAAGTGCAGCAGAAGGTAAAAGCAAAGACATTTTCATCCTACATGGAGCCGTCTACAACTCTGTCACCAGGGCCAGCACTATCAATGTACCATCCTCCACCCCCGGTCCATTTGAGGGAGTCATAATAATGATCGATACAATAGAAGCACTGTGCACAACAAAACCATCTATCAAAGGAGGAAAGCCTGAAAAATATTAATCAACCGATATCAGCTGTGGCTCAGACAATACATCAAGCCATGAAAGCTCTACTGCTGTTCACCTTTCTCTCTCATCTCCCCCCTTCACGTGTCTCTTTCCTGAATGTCCTCCACGGTGTCTGTCTCCCACAGCCAGCAATGGAAAGTCACAATCATCTAAACACATTCCTGTTCTACCTTTAACAGACTAGTAGCAGACCGTGCATTCAGCGCGACACAGAACTTGACTGGACTGTTCCCTAACAATGGCTTTGTTGATGTGTTGATATAAAAAACATGCTGGCGGTGTTGTTATATGCAACATATTAAAATGTTAAACTATCGAAGGCTTTGCAGCAGGAGGCGGGTTAGTTTTGTGATTCATATACAGCTACTGTATTGTCAAACTCGCGCTGTGGCTCCAGTGATGAGTGACTGCAGCCGTGGAGTAAAAGGAAAATATTTGCACCATGGCACAGATGCCATTCCCTCTGCTCTTACTCATTATCCAGCACAATGTCAAAGTACCCCCAGGTCACTGAGAGGGAACATTCCTTCACATTGCCATCTATGGACATCATAAATAAACATTCACCCCAATTCATGAAAGCACTACCACTTGCCATGTAAGGCCACAATTAATTTTATCCTTCATCCACAGCAGTGCGGTAACAATTACTTTGCTGCTCATCACCATTCTTATCAAAAATGTGCCACAAGAGGGAGAATAAAGACCAGCCATTTAAGTGCCCAGGATGTTCCTCTTTTTAATTTAGAATCGCTTTGAAGAATATGAGATATAAAACAATGATATTTTTCAGTATTGTTCTTTAACTTTACAAAGAGCATAAAGGTTACAGTGTGTTAATGGTGATGCAGCTGGAGAGAGCAGAGCGCACAGGGCTGGGCAAGGATGCTGAGCTGGTCAGCGGGGGAGCAGCAGCAGCAGCAGCAGCGCTTGTTTGCCAAACTTGCATTAAAACCAAAAGCGCATGCACACAAAAAAACACCCTGGATACGGTGTGTGTATGTGCGTGTGCGTTGGGAGCCGTGAAACAATCAATTCAAATGATTCCGTTTTGTCTGTAACTTCAAAGAGGCAGCGGTTTGCAGCGGGAAACGTGGCACAAACGCAGCGTGTAAATCCGTTTTGAGAGAGTGGGAGAACAAATACTTTGCTTAGAATAAATATTTCTAAAACTTCAGTCTTCAGGGGTTTTTTTTCTTCCTGCACTTACCTCTTAAACATTCACTGATGCGCGGGTCCAAAGCAGGACAAGTAGATGTGGACGTGGAAAATGACAATCCAGTCAAAGTTGTTCCCAGGTCCGTGTTTGGCACCAGCGGAGCGGAGGTGCAGCAGTCCTCTCCGGTCACATCTGCGGGTGCTAACGGTTCACAGCTAACGAGGCTCGCCACCTTCCACCGTCACCGAGTCGTAGGTTGGACGGCGATGTAAGGAACACCGCGGGATCTCGAAGGGCGCACGGAGAGCCACTGCTCCAGGATTGGTCTGAGCGGCCGTGACGCACCAGCAGGTGGCACACCCGGCGAATAAAAGTCGAGATTCATTCATAGATAATAGCTGTGAGAGTCTGGAGGAACTGAACATAGTCTCTCTCCTACACACACACACACACACACACACACACACACACAATTCAACCGACTAACACAAATTGGAGTCACACAAGACCCAGAATTTCTCTGGGTCCTCCTCATTTTATCTTTGTCTCTGCGAGCTCAGATACTCTTTTCCTCTCCGTTGTAATTATGGCATGGTGTCATCATCAAGCAAAGCTTCAAGCTGTTTAATTTGGCACAAAATTGCTGAGCTATTTCATTTGGCACAGGGAACGTCCTGCCTGGTTTCTAATTGCACTGTTTCCAGAGGTGATTCTGCTGCGATTTAAAAAATACAGAGAGCAAAGAGGAAGATTTTCCCTGAGAAAATTGTCTATTTCTCTCTCTCATACACGCACACACACACCACACACACACACACACAAAACCAGGGAAAAATAATTTATGGTGTGATTTTTAAAAAATGATTTCAGGTGCGGGGGAACAAACAAACCGAAAAAAGCAACAGCAGGCAAGAACAAGTGGAGTCAGAGTCTGGTGCAGATAAATAAAATAGAGAAAACTTATGATGGTGTTCAATCAGAACTGAACAATCATCATTTCACTTGCTTATTTCACCCAGTGTGGGAGGGAAAAAAACAAGGCAAGTAGAGACTGAGTGTGTTGTGACACTTGTCTGAGTGTAATTCAGGAAGCCAAAGCAAATGTTTGAATGAATTTTTTTAAAATATAAAAACAAATAAGGACTGAGTGGTAATCCTGGGAGGAATGTGTAAGCCAATTACAGCTGGCTGCAGGGACTTGTGGAATGGGGCCTCGGAGCTTCCTGCTCAGACTCACTGCAGACCCTCGGACCACATTTCCTGTTCCCAGTGCACGGGCAGTATATTTCCGTGAAACTACAGAAGCTGTTCGAGACGTGAAGAGGATATCGCTCCGACCTATTCTGAACTCTCATCATCCTAATGCTTCGCAGGCTGTGCCTGGGTGTAGTTTCCCCATCAGTGGCTTGTTTGCATCCTGTGTGAGATGCTGCTGGTGTATACATCTGTGTGTGTAGGCTCACATAATATCTGTGCGTGTTGTGAGCAGATGAGAAGGATGGCTTGGTCAGTTGTTGATCTGGTTAGTTCATGTCCTGGAGTTCATGTTGGATGTGCTGTGTGCTATGGCCAGCTGCTACTCTGCAGGTATCTAAAGAGCTTCAGTTGATGTAGAGTAGAGAAGAGGTACAGAAATTATTGCAGTAAAATATTGACATGAATCCAATTTATTTTATTGGGCTAATTAAACATATATTGCAAATGCAGGTTGCAAATGACATATGGGGCACTGAGGATAACCTACAGCACAGTGATCACTGCACCACCTCTGAGGTGTAAACAGCATGGCTAAAAATAAAAAAATACAAAATCAAATGAGGTATCGGATACCTCCAAGTAAAAAGACTCCTAGTTAGTCTGGTGTCAGGATTTTATTTCTCAAATAATAAAATGGTAAGGAGAACCCAGTGAGTGGTTCTAGTCCAGCACACCTGCTATGTGGGCCTAGATAAACACACACTCTAAGCTGAGCCTCCACATTCACCTTCCTGCAATTTCACACTGTCTGATTCCTCGAGAACTGCATGAACACACTGATAACCGAGTCACTGTAGCCCACTGGTCTACAGATGCAGTTTCACTTCATAATGGTCTCCACTACCTCTTAAGTTTGCCAACAAAATACACAATTACAAAGAAATAATGTGGAAACACAGAAGTAACTTTTTTTTTTTGTTTTTGAACAAATCTCCTTCTGCTGAAAAAATTCAAGGTTCAAAAGACAAACAGAGCTCGGGTTTGATTCCAGAAAAAGGGATATAGGCTGTGTCTCTCCGGGTTTGATTTCCTGAACTAGAAATAAAGTTCAATGAAAAAGAGAAAAAGGTTTTCTGCACAACGTGTGCCAAGGAGGTGCTGCAAAATAGAAGATGATCAAATGAACCACCAGTGTTTATGAACCTTAGAATTCATATATGATCAAGGATCTCATAGGCCGCCATGAGCTCTGGTGGTTTATTTTGTTCTGAAAAAAAGCTGAATTGTAAGCATGTAATTGCAATTTGGATGAATTTTATACATATTTCATACATATTGTATAGACTAGTTCTTGTTTGCATATTGCAAAACTACACAAGATGAATAGGACTGATAAATAAAATATGAGATTAAAAAAATAAAGAAAAATGAAAATAAATCCAATCCTGCAGTCCCACAGAAACTTCATTTCTCCATTTCTGAGTCTGGAGAGAGAAAATGCTCACAGCATGAAAAATCTGAATGAATAACTACAAAAAATTTCAGAGATGTAATTTTCTCCTGTGAACTTCTTATTTGTATGTAAGTAACAGCATTTGAAAGGGGAGATACCAGAAAAGACTAATGGAGTTCAACCAGAGAAAAAAAGAACCCCAGAGCCTTCACATGCAGCAGCTCCATTTCATTTTATTAATTTGTCTTTGATTTGGTCATTACAGAAAAAAAAATGGGGAGAAGTCACAGCATGAAAACATCACGCATCACTGGCTCAGATCATGAAATGTTTTATAGGAGCCACAGTCGGGGTTATCCCGGGTTGTGCTCAGAGAAAACGTTGCCTGTTTGATCCTACATTTCTGATTTCACAGCGTGAACAATTTCCGCTGATGATTACAGCTCAGACACGCTGCTATGACGCTTCGAAAACTCATGTTGGCAAATCTTACTGAATAAAATACATCTGCACGGATTACCACCACAAACACGTAATTATCACAGTTTGTATACAACCGTAACTCCCAACGCATATGAGCAGCTTTGACACAAAGAAAAGCAAACACCGTACGCTCTGGCGTTTTGTCACAAGTTGGGTGCTTGTGTCGATGACATGTTGAACACCACCAATCTTTGATTTTCTGGAGGGCTTTTCAATTTAGAATGCATGTTTTTTCCCCAGAAAATAATTAGAAGCTAACACCCTTGGGGCGATTTCTGTGTGTGTGGGTGTGTGTCCTTCCTTGACGTGTGCAATCAGGGATAAGCATCTGAATACCAATGAAGTGTTGAATTATCAAGCGATCCCAGCTCTACACTGCTTTGTCATCTTTTCTCTTTCTTACAACTTCAGCCTTCATTCAGCTTTTTCTTACCTCCAGCGTGCACATTCAGCCCAGTCTACTAACCCTTTATAGGATTCTCCTCACATGAATAAAAGAAACAAATCCTCTCACCATATCCAAAGAATTGTAGGTTTTCATAGATACTTAAGCTCTGACCTTGATCACAGCCTGATTCGTCATCTTCACTGTCATCCTTGTCCTTTAGCAAGTTGTTAGCAGAATATACAAGCGGGCCCCGTCTTTCTCCCGTCTCCCTGCAGAACTTATTTGCCACATGGCCTGTGAACAGGATTCTCAGTCCTTCACCATGAAAGCTCCTCAGAGTGAAGACTAGTACACAAAATATCTGGCTGTCTATTTCCCCATGACCACACTACACATGCATCAAAACACGCCATACAAACTCTGACAGGCAGAATTCGCTGGATGTGCAAGCAGCGATTGCAGTGACAACAAGTGTGGCTTGAGTTTTGGGGTCTGGATGCTTCTTTTATGGGGAAACCATGGGGAGAGCAATCACTCAGTAATCGCTCAGAGGTCAACAGCCTGCAGTTAGAGCTTCTGCCACGTTGTGACAAAGAGTAATCACAATCAAATAGAGTTAAATGTAGAGAAAGTGCTTCTTTCAGACAGGAAAGGTGACACATGCTGACTCATGCCCGGAGTTAATCAACTTTCCACTCAGCTCTGATTCACTGGTCGAACTCTGGTCAGGCTCTAATCAAAAGGACAGAGGCACCACTTAGATTTGGATTCAGAAAATCTGTGTGCAATGAACAGAGTAAGGGTGATAAAAACAAAAGATGAGGGACACATTTGCATCCAACAATGATTACTGTGGCAGATTCACCCTTTGAAATTCTTACTATTCTTGAAACAATTGGCCCTTGATTTCACACAGAGATGGACAAAAGCAGCCTCTCAGTTCTAGATGGCAACCGTCAATCTTCCCACTTAAAATGCCATTTGTCTCTGGCAGATTTCATCAGCTTTTGCTAGCGAGCTTGATTTAAACTGAAGAGACTATAAAAGGATTCATCAACATGAAGCTAGCAGACAAATACATGTTATTGAGCTAAAACACACTAAAGCTGCACATGCAGGCGAAAAAATTGGCATCCTCATCAGATCCATGCAGAATACATGGAAAAAGGTCCAACCTAACAGGGTAAACAAACATGTTTACAGCCTGGTATGAAAAACGTTTTTTCTCTAGAGTTCCCCCTTCACAGTGGGTGAATTTTTATATAACTTTATAACTGTTTTGTAATGAGTTTTTTTTGTTTTGGGATTTTTTTCATGCAATATGACATCACAGGCCTGTAGTTACACCAGAATAACCCACGTGACATCCCTATGACATCATCAAGGTTATCTTTTCAGACATTAGAAAGCACCTCCAGAGCCATAGGAGATATTTTGTTTTCATCAGCTTCTTATAACAAGGAAAGTGACATGTATGAAATTGGTGGAGTGGTCCTTTGAAATACAAACAACTGAATTTCCACTTCCTCAGTGTCACTCACAACCTAACGCACCATAACACACCACAGCCACCAGATAATGCAAAGACATAATCTCGTGCTTTCATTGTCAAAGTCAAGGTGAAGAAACTGTCACCATTGTGATGCACTCCGCATAATGTCCTTCAAAAAATCTCACAGTCTCCACAATAGAATCAGATGAAGTTAATATTACTGCTGTTGAGCTATTCCGACTCTGAAAGCATCATTGAAAAGCGCCAAACAAAATCTGCAAGTTGACAAACATAATCAGTCACCCCAGACTTCCCCGTTTCGCCCCGTTTCTCCATGTCCCATCTGTCACAACTCAGCAGCTATTCAGTCAGAACAAAAGTCAGATTATTGAGGGTTTTAATTATGCTGAAGGCATAAGCTAATTAATTATCACTATCAGTGGTATGGAACATCCCCCTAGATAAAGAACATGAATGCAATTATCTTTTGACCTCTCTCTCTCCCCTCAGTAAGCTCCTCAGCAAGTGTACAGTCAACATGCAACACTCATGAACTTGTAGGTCAAACATTAATATTCTGCAAAATTTCACTGCAGAATTCTGCAACAAATCATGTTCACTGGCATCCATTGTCTCACAAACACACAGGGGATAGACTGAAGCTTTTCCATGCTTGAGATAACTTACCAGCATGGCTCAGAGCTTTGACAGACCCAGTTGGGCTAATTCCTCCTTGAGCCACAAAAATAGGGCTTTCCACAGATCCAACAACACAATGCCAAAGTGCATAAATGCCAAAGTGCATGAATCACTTATTTGTTATGGTATGCCACAAACCAACGACTTGCTCACCATATGCTTCTTTGTCTGTTTTGCCTGAGTCCCAGCCCCATTCCCTTTCCTAATGATTCACCAACTGTGCACCTGGTTTGTCAAATACTGATCATCGAGTGCTGACAAAAGAACGAAATCCAACAGGGATCTTACTGGGTACAGTTCAAAACGCGAGCACTCATGAGGGAGTGTGTGCGTGCTTGTGATAAGCAACGGGAGAGTGACATTGAAAAAGGAAACAGAAAAACAAAAAGTGAAGGGATGGACAGTAACAGAGTACAATTTCTGAGTTTTAAACCTTATATGTACTGGATAATAGCTGAACCTCAGCGGCCAATATAGAGGTGCTCATCCTTTTTGTCTCCTGAGCAGATTCTTGGCTTGGTTGCTAATTCCAAACAAAGACTAGATAAACAAAGACCAATGAAGGGGATGCAATGAAATAAAAATAAATAGTTCCTGCCCACACATGCAGCCCAGGTATGTCTGTATGTCTATGTTTAAGCACCCAATCTGACTCTGTTTATCTCTTTGCACTCAGGTTAAATACTGATCATTACCCTCCTCCTCCTCCCCCCTCAGCTGTCTGAAGAAAGACCACATCTGGTCTTGGTTGTTAAACTCATATTAGCTCTTCATGCAGGACTAATCAGAGCCATCCCAGCTGGAGTTACAGGATAATACTGGATCATACCATTCTGATGCACTGAGAGACGGAGCTCTACTAACACTTTATCACATCCCATTATCTCACAAGGACATGTATGCAGACACTGTGAATTTCTTTACGTAGTGAATGTAAACTAAAATCTGCAGGAGCTTACATGTGATACCTCTGACATAGTTCTATTGTGTACAACACAATTTTAATTCATCACACAGCTCCTGAACATTTTCAAAATCCATTTAGTTGAGCCACATGAGCACTTGGGTACAGCAGAGCAGGTACTAATGCAATAAAGTTATAAACAAAAGCACTGGACAGAAGAACGTCTCCACTTGATGATGACAGTAATGGAAAAGTTCATCCTGAGGGAAGCATGAGTGGTGGCACGACAGGAAAAGCTGCTAGATTCCAAAAGTCAAGAGGATCCTTCACTGAGGAAATGTGAATGCCTGTACAATTTTTGTGTCAATCCATCTACTAGACACTAAGGTATTTCACCAGAGACAGGAAGACTTGGTTTGCCAGTGGTTTTAAACCAGGGGTCAGGGGATGATCTGGGCACTGTATACGTCTTTTCAAATGCCACAGCCATCTGTCAGGTTATACAGTCACTGAGATATTTCAGTCACGGCCACCTGGCCTGGAAAAAAATAATAATTTCTTTAAAAAAAAAAAAAAAATCACAAGGATAAAGAAAATGCGTACGCAATGGACTAAATATGCTGTCATCATCTTTGTAATACAGCAAGACAGCACATTTATTGACCCTAGCTTTTTTTTTTATTGATAAATTATTCAAGGCTTTACCCTTATGCTCTTAGAATGAGAAATGCATGTATTATGTATGTACTCTATCAATGTAAAGATGACTCTGGCAGAAGGAATATCTCATAGCTGGGCTGAGTTGAGCAGTCCATTCCAGTTAGGGATGACAGACAACATAACACAATAAATATACATACAATTTAAGGTTATTAAAATGGACAGACAGTTTATCATAACCCTCTGGGTGATAAACAAAGAGAACGGAGAGCGGAAACGGCCGAGAAGAGGAAACACAACAGAGTGCAAGTCATTTCCACTCCACACTGTCTCCAGTTCCTTACTAACCTTTTACCACAGGAGTCGTTTCTTCTTGAACCCAGCGCTGAGAGAAGCGACACTTTCACTGTTTTCCCTCCTCAATGTGAATGTGAGAATTTCCGGATCTCAACTTTAGCATTTATACATTTCTACACTGGTAAGGCCATGGTGGGTGGCTATTTTTCTCTGTGTCTTAAAATAAGTTTCTAGCTACAGTGAAAAATGTGATTGTGTGGTTCTTCTTCAACTAATTCCCCCTAGCATCAGCTCTCCTTTAGATGAAGAGATTTGATTTAAAAAAGTAAAGATTAAAAAGGTTCAACCCCAGATAATTAAAAAAGTAGATTAGATAGAAATATTCCTCCAAATTGCTTATGAGCTTTAAACATGACATGAAAATACTGGCAGACTTTCATTTAGTTTTGTTTTTTAAACAAATTAAGTCCATTTATGTTGCATTAAGAGAAAAATAACATAACAAATATCCCAGACCAGACCAGACCACACCCAGGGATGACATGTCATGTAATATTCCCTGTAGCCAAGAAAACCAAGCGACGCTGTACTGTTCACCAATTATTAAAACACTAGAAATAACCTCAAACTTTACACCTGAACACTGACAGTAGCTACACAGACATGATAATCCAGCTCGCAACCACTGATACCCACTTCACTTTAGTTGAATGATGCTGTTGACTGCTCACCATTTCATCTACCAGAGAGATGCACAGTGCATCAGAGAACATCCTTTCTTTAATATGCTTGCAGACAAATACATCTTAAAAATTCCCAGTTGGAAAGTGACTTCTTAATGCTATTTGTGATTTTTTTTTTTGAAGTTATTAAAACTTAAAGCAAATACAAAGAACTTTTAACTGGAAATGCAAAAGTCTATTGTTTCTGCTGATGTCTCTGTATGACCTACGACACCAAATGAGGCCATCAGGGGGAAGATAAGCTATTTCTAAATAGTGTAACTCTTTACCTTCGGGAGGCAGTGGTCGGGTCGGTCCACCGGATGAAACAATTTACCGCAGTCAGACTGGAGGAAATGGCACACCTGACGAGGCTATAAATTAGCATTGAGTTGTTGCTACGCTAGCCAGTTAATCCGAGCTCAATTTCATTGCAATATTTTCATCATGGCTGATACTGGGACAGGATCTGCAAAGAGAAACCTACTGCTTTTGTCCACAGGGTTCGCCAAAATTAACACAAAATTAAAGTTCTTTGTAGTTGCTTCAAACGTTCAAAAACACATCAATTAAAATGATGGTACATTTGAAAGAGGAAGCCTTCACACACATGTACTGACCCTCATCAGGACAAGGCTGCACTGCAAAGGCCCACAGCAATCTAAAAGGGATATACTATGCAATACTGATAGTGGCTTCTTTTCCATACCGGAATCTGCTCCCCATAGATGAGTCCAAATTACCTGTCAACAGGATGCACCAAGAGGGAGCTTGGCCACCTCTTTAATATCCGCTGCACGATGGTCAGCAGAATCATTATAACATGAGCCAACTTCCTCGACTGCCTGCTTGGATCTGTGTGCATATGGATGACACCTGAAAAAAAATTAGAGCTAACCACCCAGATAATCACTGACTATACAGAGCTTCCCTGCTACTTCATAGGGATGTTTTCTCCTCATACAAGTCTCCTGTTGCAGGCACAGTACCACATGGTACTCCAACATATGTCAGCACTAAAGGCTCTGTGAGTGACAGCGGCATCTTACCACCCCTGTCCCTTGACATTGCTGTTAATGTTCATAAGGGAAGCTGACTGCAATAAATAATCCCAAAAACTGCAAGTTGCAAATAGCAATCAGACCTGGAGATCAAAACTCAGGGACTGATTAATACTAAAACCAGGCTATTCTCAGCAGTCAAATCACCGAGTTTGAATAAGGTAGGCTGGTAACCACAGGGACATGTTTTTAATTCATCATCTAACCAAAGGGCAAAATAAAATACTTTTCAGTTGTCATATTTTAATTATGGGGTGAAGTGGGACAAATTGGTCTTGACCTTTGGCTACCAAAATCTAAACCAGTTTAGCTATCCAATCCCAAGTCTCTCGGTGTCCAAGTCTGTGCCCAATGTGGGGAAATTCCCTTGAGGCGTTCCTTAAATACTGCTGTCACTGAAACTGGACGGAGAACCAGGAAATAATGCCACAGCTGTCACCAGAGTGGAGTCATAAAAATGACAAGTCAACAAAACAAATAAAAAAGAAGAGGGAAGCTCGCTATGTTTAATAAACTAAATAAACTTTCTTGTTCCCCTACAGTAACATGCAAATACAGAAGAAGAGAATGTGACTACTGAGCACATGTAATAAATGTTTGATCCCAGCTATGTAAACAAGTTGAATGGAAGGATGAGTGAATGGACAAATAAATGGATGACTGAATGTCAACTGAGCTGATGGTGTATGATTTAAAGATATTTTCTTTGAATGCGTGTGTGTGTGTATATATGTATATTAGCACTACTTTGCCACTGTGCCAAGATCCTGATGTGTTTACGATCACACCTTTGTGTTATTGGCTCTGCATCAAGGACTGCCAAGATACTCCCACCACTGGGAGGAGTGGCACAGCATGTAGAAAAGGTGTAAATAACATCTGGGATAGAAAGAGCCCACAAAGAAAGAGGGAAACCAAACTGGAGTTACTGCCTCATGGTTGTACGCATCTGCAGTTCACATTTTTGTTTGATCACACAGTGAAACTCAAGTACGCAAGGAAGGACCTTAAGGTCCAAAATGTCACGACGCCTCTGGTTTTTCATCAACCAAAAAGAACATGTCACTTGACTGTTGCTCATTGACTTATGGCCTATGGCTGCCTGAACCAAATTCAAGTCTCCACTTATCTACATCTACACCCATTCTACTTTGACAGCTTTCCTCCGAGGAATATCATCTGACATTGCCATCCTTGCACACAAGGCAATCCCAGTCCAGTCTGTTCTTGTCTGTGGTCGCCTAACGGTGGAGTGAGCCGTCTTGAAGACTCCAGTCTTCAGAGAGCACCTCCTCTCCTAACACCTCTAATACTCTAATATGCCTCACTCACATTTACTGCACACTTGCACTTTGTCTTATTGAACAGACACAGTATTTAGTGCTTACTCCAAGGCCTTCTTCTGCACTAGAGCTTGATTGTTATCGCTGTTATTTATGAAAGTCAGATCATGTGAGTTGTTGTCTTCACCACCATTGGAGCCACTGTAGTCAGCTTCTCCACCATTCAGGTTCCTGCCAGGAGCTGAATCACCTGCAGAAGTCCCAGACCAGGTGATGATACACATGTTAAAAGTCCATGTTTGATCTACACTGTTCAATAGATACCAGATGTCTGTGAGGGCCTTTGTCTGGCAACGTCATCAGGTTACATACATACATAACTGAAAATAACCTAGATCTATAAGTACAGTGCCAAAATCTGAATTAAAACTGGATATAAAAGTTAGTCGAGACTGCTTCAGGCAGGCAACCACAACCATATGTAAAAGGGAAACAATGACTGTTACAGTGATTAAAAGCACATTTTTGTTCACATTTTGAGAACTGGTGGAAACATTTGAGATGATGCAAGTGCGCAACTCAACAAACTGTGTAACAGGGGTCTAGTTATACTTAATGTGGAACATTTCCACAGCACTGGATATCAAACACAGGCAAAACAGCCACCTCCACAACAGCTCAGTACTGCTGATGCACAGAAATCAAAGACGCTTTTTTTTTGCCACACATAAAACTAAAATGTCTTCCACTTCGCAAATTGCCAATTTCCATGCCTCCAACCAACTGAATGGTGGAAAAATTTGTCCAGACCTGACAACTTTGTGGACAGGGGCATCGGCCAGGCGTTTCAAGTTCACTTTGTGAACTGCGTATTTGGTTTTTCCTGGTCTGTCTGGCAGTTTCGTCCTGCAACCTGACCCAACTCAGTAGCTAGCAGTGATGAGTTGACAGCTCTGCTCTTCTCTTCATATGAACTTCAGCTAAGGTATTCAGGCATAGGTACACTCATGAACTACTGTAAAAACAAGTGTAGAAATGTATCCCCCTGCAACCTCATGCAATCCTGTGCTGAGTATTACAAAATTACACATTCAGTTTATCATATAATGTAATACAACTGAACACCTTTGCAAACAATGGTCTTAAAAATAGAACTTAAGCAGGTACCCATTAAACCATCTATTGTCCATGATTGCAATACATTGTTTGTTGATATTTGTGCCCAATCAGTTAAGATTTGCATGATGACAATTAGACCAATCTTAGGAGGCAACTGAGGCAGACAGAAATGGGTAGAAGAAAGGGGGAGAAAAGGGAGGAGAAGAAAGAAAAAGAAGAGAGAGAGAAATTAGCTGCTGATTTCAGAAATTCTATGTTGCCTCTATTGTTGAACACTGTGGTCAAATTTAAATATACTTCATTACTAAAAAAAATATTCACACAACACTGGTAAACAACACTGAGCTTACTCTCAGAAACACCAAGTTATATAGCTGCTAAATTAAACCACTCTCAGCAGCAGTGTGTGTCCCTCGCTGTGCCCTATGTGCATGTGTGTACGCCTTAAATAAACAAAATGCTATAAACAGGCTCGGGTGAAATGTTTGTGTTCCTTATTAGAAAGACGAAGGGTTGTGACGTGGCGGCTGATCACTCTAAATTGGTCCAAGTGAGGAACCAATTAGTGCTGCGCAAAACTGTTAAAATTCTCATCCCCTCCTGTGCCAATCATCATGATGCAATTTCAGCTGACAAATTAGGTCCAATTTACGCAGACAATTAACCTAACTAACACCAGAAACTGGGCCTGGGCTCACCTATTCCACCCACAGGGATTCAGTGATAATACATGTATATATTCCCCCCCCATTTATTTATTTGTGTAGACGAAATCAAATGACTGAGCCTTTATCTCAGCCACAGTTTGTAACAGGAGTTCCTGCACTATGCGCTTACACAGACACAAGAGCAAAAGGAGAAATAGAGTGAAAGACACAGTTGAGGAAATCACAATTTGATACAAAATGGCTGCATTGGAGATGAGCAACTGCGGGCCAAGGTGAGTGAACAATTCCAGTAGCAAAGTAACTGTCTGCCTACTCTGAGGCTTATTTACACCACACAAAGGATCTAGATAAGACACATAGTGAGTGTGTGTGTGCATCTGGGAGTGATAAAGAAAGGAAGTGGACAGATCCTATTAGAATGGAAGGCTGACAATGAAAGGCAAGTGTTCAGAACAGATAATAAGAGCAATCGATAAAAGCCTGAATGCTTCTGTGGAATATCCACAGATAGATAAAGTATCTTTTTTCCCTCTCCTTTACCGGCCTGCCTTGTAGGTTTGTCAAGGTGCAATGTGTTTAAGTACACTGTATATTTTTCTTTCAGAAAGTGAACTGAGTTGACACTAAGAAGGGAAACATTATTGTTCTGTTGTGATGGTAAGAAACCAGTTGTCTGCGTATGTGTGGGGTGGTGGTGATCATAGCTGTGGTCTGTGATCATGTATGTGGTTTTGGTCTTTGGATGAATTCTGTTTTGGCTTTAGAAGAGTTGACAAAAGGCTGATTTAATGTTCTTTGTTCTGTCGTTTGTTGTTGTTTTGTAACTAGGTTAATCCAGTTTTTAGTTATTTGTTTTTCTCGATTTCCAGCTTTGAAAGATGCTTTTTCAGCCACAGTCAGAGAAAGGAGAGTTGGGTTTGTCCATGTTGTTGAGAGGGCGGCTCGTGTAATATCTCCCGGCACGCAGAGTGATGGGGATTCAGCAGCTCGAGATATTGGACAGTTTCTCGGTTACGGCCGTCCAAAGGGAGTGAACTGGCTGGCAAGCCCAAGTGGCATGAAAATAATCATCTGTGGTGCCCAATGTGCTTTGTGCTCACTTGTCTGTGACAGCCAGTCCTATTTTAAACATTTTATCTTGGGTGATGTGGGTAGTTTTAAATTGTAGAAGTTGTAGATTTGTGTTAGCAGTGATTGAGAAAATGTGTTTCAGATTTGTATAAATTTCTCCATTTTGTGTAATTTTGTCAATTATGCTAATTTGGGATTTAATTATGGATTTTAATTGTAAGTAATGAAGGAACTGGTCTCTCCAAACCCTGTGCTTCTGGATCAGTGAACTGAATGATAATAACTGGTTGTTGCAGTAGGTGAGGGAGATGAGTGATTCCCTTTTGTTGCCATGTTGGAAAGCAGACAGGGGTGCTGTGCGGCTGGAAATGTGGATTGTACCAAATTGGGGTGTCCAGACATAGTGCAAGTGATTATATTGGTTGGTCAGACTTAGGAGATTGTATATTCTTAGAGTAATTCAGTTTCTTGATTGATTGTGCTATAGGACCGGAGGTTGAGCAGCTGAGGTGGCTCTAAGTTGATTATGTTCAAGTTGCAGCCTTGGCTTACTGTATTAGTGCTTTTTGAGAAAATACAGCCAATTTGCAAAGAAACAGTAGAGAAGGTTTGGTGCTCCACCAGGCCTCTGTGTGATTTTTCATTTTGTAATATTGAGTGCAAGACTCCGTTTTGTTTTTTTTCAGTAATAAACCATTAATCTGAAATATTTAAGTTTTCATTTTCACATGTGGTGATGTACCTAATGTGAGCAAGTGGGAGTTTGGTTGAGCATTTGAAGTCATCTTGGAGTTTTTTTTTTTGTTTTTTTTTAAGGCTCTAATTGGGGATGAAGAGCTCTGATGGCCCAGGAGAAATATTATTGCCTAAATATTTTATGTTGCCACTATGAAGTGTATGAGGTGAGTCAGAGAATCCAGAACATCTTCAGTCAGTGTTGGTATAGTTGGCTTTAGTGGTGACATGTAAGGTTTCCTTAAGCATTGTAATAAATCAAAAGACTGATTAAACTTCCTGAATTCCACCATTTTATTGTTTTGTTGGTGTTGTAGCTGCAAGTGGTTTAATAAAAGCTGTAGACAGAGATTGACAAAGTGAGTATCCCTCCCTACTGAAGAATGACGCTCAGTGAGGTGACAATGTTTGTGATTACTGTGACTCGAGGTGAAATAAACAATGGATGACAAAACTTGGGCAGATAAGCCAAAAAAAAAAAGAACAAAAGAAAAAGTTCTATTTACTTTTTTCTGTTGCATACAATTATGGTTTCGTTTCGTTTTGTGGTAATAATTTTTTCATAAAGCCTGTGGATGCTGTCTCAAGCAGCCTGTCTGGTCGAGGCAGAGAAACATGGGGCTGATTGTCTCTATTCTGGTCACTAGGGCTTTGGGTCATTGTTGATTAGTGACAGAAGACGGTAGCTGGAAGGGGGAGATGTGTTCTTATTGGGCTGTAACAGAAGTGCCATCACAGACAGTTAAATAAAAATATAATTGTATGAAAAGACAAAACAACTAAACCAAACTGAGACTCTTCAGCCGCTTCAAAAGGTTGACTCCTCTACATCTGTGCTAGGGCCAACAGACCATTATCTATCTGTGGATGGTGACGGTGGCACGGACTGAAATTGCAACCAGAGGAACCGCTAATTGTTCCTTTGGTGCCACTGACGCTGATGCTTTTTTGTTAAAATGACTCATCAACTATTGGATGAATTACCATTAAAAATCATATGATCACAACTCCACTGCTTTTGGTGACTGAATACATGACACCACACTTGATGTTTGCTGGGGAAACAACAATCAACATCAATACATCTCTGCCTGCTGCTTCTGTTTTGCCAGTGAACAAAAGTAAATTCAGGACTGGGCTCTACCTGCTCATAATGCAAAATAAGTCCCTTGCTGGCTTGATTTTCCTTCAAAAGCAAAGGGGAAATTAGCATTTTTAATGGAGTAAATATGGCCAAAAGTCACCTCTTGCAGCAGGAAAGGGAGATGACCAGAATATAAATTCAGCTGCTGGCACTACACCATGTCTCTCCTAATCTATGGAGCCAAAGGGATTACAGTGGAGCAATGGCACAGCATTTTAACCTGACATATTCACTGACTGCTACACTCAGTCTATCTGTCTGACACACTCTCTCCCCTTTTCTGGCAATAGGCAAGGCCTCATTCCTCATCTGTCAAGGGGAGTGGAGAGAGACAGACAGATAGACAGAGAGACAGAACGACTGACCGAGCAACCGACTGACCGACTGACTCAGCTTGCAGCTACAGTAGTCCGGGAACACTGAGTCCAATGATGACAACACATTCCTATCATAGCCACACAATGTTCTTGCAGCTGCACATCACATAACGTCCCTGAAAAGCACCCGTGGGCAAAAAATATTGAAACTTTTCCCTGCCTCCTTCCAAAATGTATTAGTATTGTAGAGCTGTGGAATTATACTTTTCATAACCATAAATCCCCCCCAGAAGAACAAATATTGAAAAAGGAGCAGCTTTGGGCAATTGGGTTAAACCTAAAATGTCTGAGTGTTTTCTTGGTGGAAACATGAAAATAGCTACAGCCTCTGTCATTGTATCTCAGGACAGTCTTTGGTGCAAATTAGACGGTATAACAGTATAAGCACAAAAGGTCATCAGGAACTCAGATTATCTGCAGGCATGAAGATGAAAGTGTTTAAAGTGTGAAAATTAACTGAGGTGCACTGCATCTTGTGTCAGATCCATTCTGTGCTCAGAGATCTGTTGGTTTATCGACAAAGCGGACGGCGGCAGGGAAACAGCTGACCTCTCATTTGATGTGAATTTCCTGATACATTCATTTAAATGGGGAATCTGGCAAAAGAAATTGGAAACATAAGAGTGGTCGTCAGCACATTTGGCAGGACTCGTTAAGTTTTGTGAAATTAACAAATGTCAGTTTTGCGTGGTAAACTGTCTAGACAGCAGGTGAATTTAATTTAACTTTGTTCCAGGAGAAAGGGAGATACACCAAATCACAAACAAAATGTAGTGGTTGTGGTGAAGGCTCAGGAATAATAAATAAAGCCTTTGTTCTGTTCATTAAGCTTTTTTTCAT